>JALHBY010000236.1:198355-216478 GCA_024340155.1 Tolypocladium pustulatum | reverse complement strand
GGGGGGGGGGGTCCCCGGGTGGTTTCGAAACGTTAAAGCGATATTTTCTTCTTCTTTGCTTCTTGGATGGCGCGAGAGAGGCACGCAAGAGCGGTCCAGAGGAGATTGGAGGAATGCGCTGTCACCTGAGCGAGCTCGCAATGCGACACGGAGTGATGGATGGATTTGGGAGTGGCCCGTCTCCAACGAGAAGTGTGCCGGCTCTTGTCAGTGCTTCCGACGGAAAGACAGCCAGCAATACGCAGGCTGTGGCGTCACGAGCGGCGCTGCGCTTCATCTATGCGCGGCGGCGCGAGGGCGAGACCACCACGACCTCACTCGCCACCTTGTGGCTTGCCCTTGTGGCTCGTGACGTGCATTAGCCACAGCGATCGCAATTAGCGACGTCCGCCGCGTGTTCCGCGCCACAGTCGCTGGGGAGTGCGTCTAGCGGCGATCGTGGCGAGTGCGCTAGGACCTGCGGTTGTTGGCGAGGTACTTTGACGGTCAGTGGCTTGTCCGCGCGAGGTGGTGGCTGGCCCGTGGGGTGTGGCTCACCGGATATGAGCCCGAGGGGCGGAGGGGGGCGACATGTGTGCGTGAGACAGGGCAGGGATCGTGCATTTCCAGGAGGCTTGATGGGGCTTTATTGGATGGCGCGATGTGGTATCTCTGGCAAGCGTCTCGGTGGTGCGAAGCTTTGGACACGAGTGGTGCGGCTTTTGGCCCGCGGATGTGATGAAATACCAGACCCTAGGGCTCTTATACACGGAACTTTGGTTTCCGTTCATGCGATTGCCGTGGTATGTTTTGATAACCGTCGAAGTGAGTTGACACAGTATTCAGAGAACGCAAAGGACGCGGCTCGGTGCCCGTTGACTTGACTTACACCTCGACGGCGTGGCCACCTGTTGGATGCTGCATGTCATGTGCTCGCTGCGGGCCACCACGGAATCCACACAGAAGAGTCACCTGGCTCGCCAGCCCTGCAGCCAACGAAGCTCCCAGACTATGCGTCTTTTGCATTTACCAACGAGCCCAATGAATAAGGGTCCTGCACAGGCGTGCGTACATGCAATCGCCACAGACACGCAGCCCGTGCCCGTATGTACGCAACATGCACGGTGGAGGAGGAGGAGCATCCTGCAGCCGGCGACGACTGAGGCTGATGAGCGAGGCTTGACTCGGGAGGCGCAAGCTGAACGCGCGCCGGAGCCCGGTGCCGTTGTAGGGTAGAGCGTCCGGCTTCAATTTGTCGATCGCCTCGCCTGCGCTGGCACTCATGCATGCATCAAACACCAACCAAGCACTTCGCGTTGACATTCGATCATCTGCACCATATAGGGATACGCGCGAGGACACGCAATCCCCCCTCTCGCCCTTTGCCATATCGACGCCGTGATCGTCCACCAGCCACATCGCCGTGCATCGTTTCAACCACACCTCGCAGCCCGCTCCATGTCTCCGGGGGGTGGGTAGCGAACTCAAAACGTACTCCCGACTGACCAGGAGCCATGGTATGTACCTCGACCACCGAGGTACATTGAGTTGCCGACGGCTTTGGAATATGCTCATGGTCAGGGGTCGAGGCGGAACGATGCCCTTATTATTACCGAGCCTCGTAACGCCAGGCCTAGCTTCAGCTTGCCCAGGGTAACTCGCATGTGGCGAAAACTTTTTGATGGGGAAAGCTTGGCTACCCTGTTTACTGGGGCCTCGACGGGGCCCCAATTGAATTTCGTCCCAATATTGAGTTTGCGCCGTCGATCTAATATTAAGCGGCGAAGCTGCCCGATTGGGGTTCTTGGCTAAATGCGCTTTGCTCGTGAATGGACGGGCCAATGACGGTCGCCGGAAAGGACAAATTGGGGGCGACGTTTTGATTCAACGGCGCGTCTGTGCCTACTCCTTGGGCAGCAGCCGTTTCAAGTCTTGCAAAGCTGGATTGGCCCACGTTCCGGCGCCAAGTCTCTGGAGCTTCGTCGTCATGTTTCGGCCATGGTGAGAAGGCACATGGGCACGGCGCTCAGACTTCGCGTGGGCCCGCAAGAAGCAAAACCAAGTGCCTTTAGGTCGGAGCCTCGCGCGGCACCCGTCGCCGACGGGAATACTCCGTATGCCCCACAAGCTGAGCCATCCTTTCCAGCTTCGGTTTGCAAGTTGACAAACCCGCAATGCCCCGATTCCAGGTCTCGAGGATCGTGGACACGACGGCGATGCAACTCTTGAAAGGGCTATCTGGCATTGGATCTATTCAAGTCTGCCGCGGGTCGACAAGAGCTCGTGTAGCAGTTGCCAGAGACGATGGCAACATGAGGCAGGAGCCAATTCACCAAGGCACTGACGTGGGTTTTGCAATAGGGAAGATACGTGCATTTCGGGCCGGCCACGGATGCCTCTACCTTACAATGGGAGGCAGCGAGATTTTCTTTTGTCTCAGAGCTGGAGCAAGGGGCTTAAGTCCTGCTTCCCTAAAGCAATGATGGGAAATTCTCCGGCCCGCCGTCCTTGCGAACATTGCGACATAGCGAGCAGAAGTGCGGTGCTGGGCGGAGGCCACCAGCGAACGAGAAGATGTAGGTTTGTTCAGAGTAAGCAGTGCTTGGATGCCTTATGTTTAAAAAGGGTATTGCGGGGGTTTGAGCCCGTGCCCATACACCATGACTTGGGAATCCATGATTCGAAATCAACTTTCTTTGTTCTTCTAGACAGGCCACATGTCGCTCCATGGGGCCCTTCTTTTGGGTTTCCTTACCGCCTCGGTGTTTTGCTGTGGCACAATCGGGATCGAACACGGCGGGGATAATGTCACCTCAACGTTTTGCTCGAGTACAGCTGCGGCCGAGTTGACTCCGACCCGATCATGGACCCCTTCGCACATGACGCCGTCCACCCAAAATGAGGCTCTGTACAGCGACAGGCTTATCGGTTTTAGATGGGGGCGCCGTGACGGCATAATGTTTCTATAGGCATACAGCCCAGAGTCTTGTTGAGGGGACATGGACTGGGGCAGACAACAAAAGCGGCTGTAGAGTAACTAGCCGATTAGAGCTAACTGCTGTTTATACCAACTCTGGTTAATTGCAGGAGATGTTCCATTCTTTCATACGCTTCTACTTGTCATTTTTAGCTAGGAAGCAGCTGGGACAGACGGAATGAGTGCACTGGTTAAAGTCGTTGGACATTTTTCGCCGCAGCGAAGCGTCGAGCATCTGGGGCCTCAAGTGATGTTCTAGTGTAACAACCATAACGTGGTTTCAGGAAAAGACTTTAGATGAAGACTTTGCAATCATAGGCGCTCAGGGCCGGCACATCGTGTCTCGACGACAGCTCGATGGCAAAAGTCGTTCAGTGCCACTGGTTGCCCGTGGCCTCTGCGGGCCAATCAGAGTGGCGGCTCCAGCGCACAGACTTCCTGTTTGGGCAGGTCTTGGGGCGAGTGCCGCCCACGGTTCGACGCATCATTTATTCGACAATACAGCCACAGAGCACGGCAAAACCGCAAATCAAATGAAAAGCATACACGAGGTGCACAGGTTCGCTTTATGTTTCCAAGTGAGCTCCTTGCACTATTGACAGCGTCCCCTTCGGAATCGAAACGTCGCGCAGACCGCATTTGCATGATCGCAGCTGGCTACTGCCGCCGAGAGCGTACAGGGCCAATTCTGACGAAAGAACGAACTGCCGTCGTCAGAACCTTTCATGTTGTAAGATGATGAAATCAGGCATACCCTACTATACATTTTCATTTGCATTTTACATTCACCCGTCCAGCTCACCCCGCCCAGCCTGGCCTCCAACTGCGTTCCCCCGAAAAGGCCGCCCCCAAAAAAGACAGCCACTCTGGCGGGGTTTGCATGTTGGTTCATGTTGGCCCAAAATCATATAAACATCATAATCTCCCACCACCTGAGGGCCTTTTCAAGAGGCAAAAATTGCAAAAAATTATAATTACATACAACAGCCGGTATTCGCTGGTCGTCACCGACCCAACTACTAATCTGCCGCTCACAGGCTTGTCTCTGGGAGAGCGAACGGGATCCCGAATTCTCCTGCGGCTATGGTCGTATGTGACAGAAACAGGAGTAACATCAACTTATATCACTTCCAAGGCAGAAATGTAAATCAACATGGGAATAGCTTCACCACACAACAACCGGTATTCACGACATTAGCGTCTCTGTGGGCACGAACCCACTCACAGTCGAACCGTGAGGGAGGCTGCTAAAGAGACCAATGTTAAGGACGGCGATGGGCCGGGGACTGTAAATCTGACCAGACAATCCTTTTAAAAGCAAGGTGTCGATCAAAGATGACGAGGAAGTCCATCCTTCTCCATTCTCCATTCTATAAGCTGTCTGTATGTGTTACCGACGAGCCTGTATCCACTTTGCACTATCAAGCCCTCGAACTAATGGGTCCGCCATCTTTTCCAAGCTATGAGCTATTCGGCCAGCATAGTCTACGGTGCACAGGTGGTGATGCCACCCAAGGCCGATCCCTCATGTGATGGGCAACCTAGCTCGTCGTCTGTATACGTCTTGCTCTGCAGCGCCTGTACGTATATTATAAACGCCTCGAACAGGTTCCCAGGCGGCTTCGGTATGTTCCAGTTCCCATTGCAATTCTACATATTCTGCTGTTTGATGCCTCATTGTAGCAATCGCAAAATGGCCCTTTCACATAATCCGCGTATGGAGTTTGCTGTCCTTATTAGAGTTCCTGCTCTAGAACAGCTGGAACTTATAGCAAAAACGTTCAGAAAGCAGAAAGTTATGATCGCCCGTGAAATGCGACTTACAGCCGCGTCGCTTCATTCGCGTCAGCTAGCTCTGCGCGTGCAATGAGTCATCCCGAACGCTCCTCACATAGTGGCATGCCTGCCCTTCTGAGCCTCCAGCTAAGCTCCTTAACTGGTACTGGTTGTAGTAGTAGTCCCTTCTACGGCGCCGAATCTCGCCTAAACGCCAAACGCATGATATGTCACTGAAATAGCCACAAACACTCCCCAACCTCCAAGGGTAAAGAAACCGTGCAGCACTATGTAGTGTCAGGCGCGTGATCTTTTCTTCTGCGCACCTCTGAGTTGAGCGTCTCTAACGCTCGTACAAAGGGATAGAACTCCCTTTGGCTTCCCGCAATGGCTGAGACCCGATCGGTCAGTCGCTCGAGGGACTTGATATCCGCCTTGTGTACTGCAATATGAGGTGCACGCAGAACATGGTAATACATGCACGCAGCAGGTATGTAAGCCCCATAAGCACCAAATAAGGCTGAGACAGTCTCTACATATGGGGAGTTGAGAAGGACGTGATTAATGAGCGTAATGAAATGGCGCGACGCATCCAGAACGAGCGGCGAGGTCGGCACATCAATGTCCTTGCAAATTCGTTGCCGTAGGTCGGAATCGACAATATCCACCTTGCGGAGCATGAAAATGAGGCAGATGAGGCCAGTGAGAACGGCATCCGTGATGACCCATGAATCTTCTTCTCTACTGGAGGCTGAGGCAATCAAATCATCCTATCAATTGTCAGCCGCGAGACGTAACAAATGGCCACCGTGTTCGAACTTGCCGTCTGCCAGTCAACGAAGAGTTGTTGTATTTCCCGACACAAGTCTTCGGTTCTGTGTCGTAATTGGTCTTTCCAACTGGGGCTAGTCTCCTCCAGCAGCGCGAAGAAGCGAATTAAAATGATGGTCATACGAGAGTTGATTAGAAATGCTATCGCTGGTGCTCCATCCGGCGGAGGTTGCGAGCTGGCGCCCAGCCAAGGCAGATTAACTTTCCAGACGTCAGCTGTAATGGTGGCCGGCTTATCTAGCAAAAGCCTGATGTAGAGGTCGATCTGTATCAGTTGCCAGAATCCTTTCCGATCCTCGTCAGATCTAGCGCTGTCGTTGATACCTGCGTAGTCACCCCCATCGACATTGTGAAGGTTGAGGCTTCGCGCAAAATCGGATGTCTTCTGGTGCATCTTCCAGACCAGATCGTAGTCAAAACACATCGCTGCCATTCGGGTCTATCATCGTCGTCGTCAGCGGTGGCCGAGAATGTGCCACAAAGGCTTTCCGGCGTACCATGAAAAGGGCTGCGATGAAGTCCGTTGTTGAGCCGGTGGCCTCTCGTTGCCACCCAGGAATCGCTCGGAGACATCCAAGATAGCATGACTTGGCATAATCGACCCCTCTTGCCGCTGGGGTATTACTCGCATTCAGTGTGCAGCCGTGGTAGAGGATGGCATAGTAGAGGACGAGAATGGAGTAGTCTAGATGGACATGAGGAAGACCGACCATGTCGGGTATGAGCTCTATCAACCGCCTGTTGGCTAGACTCAGGAACATGTCGGTCGGCATGTGAGTGAAGTAGTCTATGAGGAGTCTCGTAAGCCACAATCAACGACGTTAAATGAAGGCACAACTTGCTGTGTATCCATGACTTGGCCAGCTCTGGAGGTATGTCTATCTTGTCAGTGATTACAGATTTGGCATAGTCTCTCAGCTTTTGCCTCTCCACCTTGTCAATGGCATCTTTGAGGACAGCGGTTGCATCCAAGTCGGGCGTCTGTGCCCCATTCGACGCCGGCGATGACTCTGAAGTGATATAGCTGGTGAGAGGAGTAGAAGTGACTGATGTCAATGGGGGATTCTGAGCTGCTGGCCGCCCATCTTGACTGGACCTCGGAGGTGAAGCGCTGCTGTGTTGCTCTAGACGCTGCAACCGTTCAAGTATTGTATTCAGCGCATCATCGCCTTTCGTGGACCTGTTGGGCCCAGATTACTATCAGCAGGCGTTCCTAATGGACAGGCAGAAGCTCGACTAAAGAAGACACGCCTTGCATGGCTTACTTGGGAGTCCGACGGTCCGTTCTTGAGCGTGTGGACCGTCTCTTGACACGTTCAGGGTACACGCAATCCACATCATGCGCCCTACAGCGGTCGCATTGAGGCAGAACTCGATCGCATCGAACCTGCGAGTGCGACGAGGACCATTGGTCAATGACGGATCTCCGGTAGACGAAGACAGGGCCCGTACCTTTCGCTCCTTGCACCTTGTACACTTGTGGCGGTGAATGGCCAAGTTAGTAGTGCGATCTGGGCCGGACATATGCGGGGGCTCCAAGTGCCGACTCACCGAAAGGCGGTTCAGCTGCACAGATTCCGTCATCTTCGGTTGCTCGGCGCACTGAGTCGGCCCCAGCCATAACCCGACGCTCGAATAATTCAGGTCCTGACCTGGACTCTTAAGTTTGACGCATACACGGACATATACGAAGTACGTGGAAAGTTAGGTGATGCAAGATATTTCGGAGGCCGACAGCGTCCAAGCTTCATTGACGAGGCTGGACACGCGTTGGTGATGGCCTGGACACCTAGCAGACAGGCTTGGCGCTCCAGCGAACTCGACTCGTTTACTTGAATGGGGCAAAGGAGCGTCAGCATTGGAAGGTTCAAAGCTGACAATGATACAAAGTCATGCGCTGTGAGCGAGGCCGGGGCTGCGCGGGTTCCATCCTTCAGGCGAGACGTCGTACGTTGTGGAGCGTCGTCGAAGACCCCAACGTTGGCGGAGTGGCCCAGTCGTCAGCGCAAACTCCGAAAGTCCGAAAGTCCGAAAGTCCGACGCAGTCACCAGGGTTAGGGTAAGCAACGCGTAAAGACTCGGTCTTTCGGACTCTCGCCAACAGTAACCCCAGTCTTACCATCCAAGAAGCCATTTAACCTTTGACATGGGTATAATGCAGTCATGGGTACCGCAGGAACAGGCGATTCCTTACATAAAGATGGATGGCGGCATGCAGAGTCGTGGCTCGGCTCTATTCCGTCAGACGGTCATATCAACGCGACTCCAGGCCAGCTCGGCAGTTCTTGTCTTTTCGCCAGTAAAGGGGTCGTTTCCCGCGATTCTTTGCATCGGCGCATCCATTTGATTCAGAAACAAACCGATGACCATCGACAAGGAGACCTTGGGCTTGGACAGTGGCTGGGCCGCTCCGGTCCTGTCCAAGCCCGCGCATTCGTCTCAGTCCAGCGAGGCGACGTTTACTGCTGGGCGGAATGAGTCCCGTGACGAAGAGCTCCCAGAAGACAAAGAAGAGCGTATCAACGAGGATGTACATGAGTTGGCGCGGAAAATCACATCCCAATCCCACGGCGCACCCGGCGCCTTATTTCCTGTCCCAGCGGACGGACCTCTCAACCCCAACAGTCCCGCATTCAATGCCAGGAAATGGGCAAAGGCATTCTACGACATCAGAAAGGATGCACTTGATGGGAATCCGCCCAAAACCACGGGTGTCGGGTTCAAGAACCTGAAGGCGTACGGCTTTGGCACGGCAACCGATTTCCAGAAGAGCGTCGGGAACGTCTTCCTCGAGGCTGGTACCATAGTCAAGAAAATCTTCCGCGACAGCCGGCAGCGCATCGATATTCTCTACGACCTGGAAGGGGTCGTCCATAGCGGTGAGATGGTCGCCGTCCTTGGCCCCCCTGGCTCTGGCTGTTCGACCTTGTTGAAGACCATCGCAGGCGATACGCACGGCTTCCACATCTCGGACGATGCCACAATCAACTATCAGGGGATCCATCCCAAACAGATGAGGTCTGCTTTCCGAGGTGAAGCCATTTACACGGCCGAGGTCGACCACCACTTTCCCCATCTCACTGTTGGTGACACGCTCTACTTTGCGGCGTGTGCTCGATGCCCGAAAAAAGTCCCAGACGGAGTCTCTCGACGAGAGTACGTGGAGCATCTGCGTGATGTCACGATGAATCTTTTTGGCATTTCTCACACCAAAGACACCCGCGTGGGTGATGACTTTGTTCGTGGTGTAAGCGGCGGCGAGAGGAAACGCGTGACAATCGCAGAGGCGACGCTGAGTTACTCGCCGCTACAATGCTGGGATAACAGCACCAGAGGATTGGATAGCGCCAATGCTGTCGAGTTCTGTAGGACTTTGAGGACACAGGCCGATGTCATGGGTTGCACTTCCTTCGTGGCCATCTACCAGGCACCCCAGGCTGCCTACGATGTAAGTCGATTATGTAGCTCTCAAGGTGAACCTAGAGCGCTAACAGCGTCAAGCTCTTCGACAAGGTCATGCTATTATATCAGGGGCGGCAAATCTTCTTTGGAAAGGCAACCGAGGCCCGAGCGTACTTTGAACAGCTAGGTTTTGCTTGCCCCGAGCAGCAGACTACTGCGGACTTCTTAACTTCCATGACCAGCCACGCGGAACGCGTCATTCGCCCTGGCTGGCAGAACAAGACGCCTCGGTCTCCCGACGACTTTGCTAGGGCTTGGAAGGAAAGCCGACACCGAGCCCGCCTGATGGAGGAGCTGGAGGACTATGGTCGCGCGCACCCGTTCAATGGAGACGACTACGCGAAGTTTTCCGCAACGCGACGGATGGACCAGTCCAGTTCTCAACGGAAGAATTCGCCTTTCACTCTTTCGTATATGCAACAATTAAGTCTGAACGCATGGCGAGGCTTTGTGATGCTCAGGACTGACCCCAGTCTGACGATAACCATGCTCCTCACCAACCTCTTCGAAGCTCTCATGATCAGCAGCATCTTCTACAACCTGCCGCAGACTACGGACAGCTTCAACAAGCGTGGACTGCTGCTCTTCTTCATCATCCTCATGAATGCATTTGGCAGCATCTTGGAGATCATGACTCTCTATGCCAAGCGCAAGATTATCGAGAAGCAAAGTCGTTATGCCCAGTACCACCCGAGCGCGGAGGCACTGGCTTCAATGGTCGTCGACATGCCTTATAAGATCATCAACGCCATTTTCATGAACACTGTCTTATATTTTATGGGCAATTTGCGCCGCGGACCGAGCCCATATTTCTTCTTCCTTCTCATCAGCTTCACAACGACGCTCGTCATGTCGATGCTATTCCGTTTGATTGGATCCACCACCAAGTCAATCGCTCAGGCCCTGGCTCCCGCATCCATAATTCTTCTGGCCTTAGTTCTCTACACCGGGTTTGCAATTCCGCCGCAATATATGCGTAGCTGGATTGGCTGGTCTCGATGGGTCAATCCCATCTACTACAGTCTCGAAGCGGCCATGCTCAACGAATTCGTGGGACGGGATTTTCCCTGCTCGGCATTTGTTCCACAAGGTCCAGGATATGACTCTGTCTTGCCGAGCGGGCGAGCGTGCTCGGTGCAAGGCTCCCGTCCGGGGCAGGATTTTGTCAGTGGCTCAGCATACCTCACGTTGGCGTTCGAATACAACGACTCCCATCGGTGGCGCAACTTTGGGGTCCTCATTGCATTCATGCTTGTGTATATGGGTTTACATCTGTTTGCTACGGAATACATCGCATCTGAGCGGTCCAGAGGAGAGGTGCTCGTCTTCAGCCGGAATGCGCAGAGTGTCTATCGACGCCATCTTCAACAAAATAGCACAAACGACCTGGAGACTGGCCCTGTGGCAAAAGTCCGGCAAGGAGCAATTTCAACTGATGAGGAGGTGGCTGATGTTGAGAAACAAACGTCCACATTTCACTGGAGAAACGTTTGCTATGATATAAAAGTGAAGGGGAAACCACGACGAATTCTGGATCACATCGATGGCTGGGTCAAGCCAGGAACGCTCACTGCACTGATGGTATGCACAGTGCACATGCTCTGTTCAATTTGACCAAAGCTTACTGAAGTCTTTTCAGGGAGCCTCGGGGGCCGGCAAGACTACTCTACTCGACGTGCTCGCTAGCCGAGTCACCGTAGGGGTGGTCACTGGCGACATGCTTGTCGATGGAAAGCTACGTGATGAATCCTTCCAGCGAAAGACTGGCTACGTCCAGCAACAGGATCTTCATCTCCACACGGCAACCGTTCGCGAGGCCCTCGCATTTAGTGCCCTTCTGCGGCAGCCCCCCCGATACTCTCGGCAAGAAAAGCTAGATTATGTGGATACGGTCATTAGCCTTCTCAACATGGAAGAGTATTCGGATGCGGTCATCGGCGTTGCAGGCGAGGGTTTAAATGTTGAGCAACGTAAGCGACTTACTATTGGAGTCGAACTTGCTGCGCGGCCGCAGCTGTTGCTTTTCCTCGACGAACCAACGTCCGGCCTCGACAGCCAGACTTCCTGGTCCATCTGCGACCTCATAGAAAAGTTGACCAACAACAGACAGGCTGTCCTGTGCACTATTCATCAGCCTTCTGCCATGCTCTTCCAGCGATTCGACAGGCTACTACTCTTGTCGAAGGGTCGAACCATATATTTTGGCGATATTGGGAAGAACTCGAATAATCTCGTGGACTACTTTACCCGCAATGGAGCACCCAAGATGCCAGCTGGGGCCAATCCCGCTGAGTATATGCTTGAGGTCATTGGCGCTGCTCCCGGTACTCATACCGAGATCAACTGGCCCGATGTTTGGCAGAGCAGCCCGGAGTACCAACAGGTCCAAGCTGGACTTGAGAGACTGGAGGCTTCTGGGCCTTCGACAAGTCAGCATTTGGGCACTGAGGATCCTTCAAGCTACCGGGAATTTGCAGCGACACCGAAGGACCAGTATTTTGAGGTTGCAAAGCGAGTCTTTCAGCAGTATTGGCGCAGCCCGTCATACATCTTGGCGAAGGCAGTTCTGGCTGTTGGTGCCGTGAGTACTTTCCAACAATGGCTTAGAGAACGACCGCGACTGACTTGCTTGGTAGACACTATTCATCGGGCTGTCCTTTCTCAATGGGGAAAACACGCAACGCGGCCTTCGCAACCAGATGTTCGGCGTCTTCATCTTCCTCACCCTCTTCCCTCAGATTGTCAACCAGATTATGCCTGTGTTTGTCTCCCAGCGAACCATGTATGAGGCTCGAGAGCGACCGTCAAAAGCGTACTCTTGGAAGGCTTTTATGGTTGCAAACATTCTGGTTGAGATTGCTTGGAACTCGGTATGCAGAGTAATCCCCTCTTCCAGCTCTGGCCGCTCGCTGACGTCTTGCTAGCTGATGGGCGTTCTCTGCTTTATTTGCTGGTACTTTCCCATCGGCCTCTACAGGAATGCAGAGTGGACCAACCAAGTTGGCTCGCGCGGAATCACAATGTTTCTGCATGTCTGGGTCTTTTTCATCTTCAGCAGCACATTCGCAAACATGGTCATCGCGGCCATTGAGAACGCTGACGTGGCTGGCGGCGTCGTCAACCTGTTCATGATAATGATGTTTGCTTTTTGCGGGTAAGTCGTCTGCCTTGTCTTTATCCATGCCTTGAAACCCACCCTAACCGTTAGACAGTGTTCTTGCGGGACCAAAAGACCTTCCTGGCTTTTGGATCTTCATGCTACGAGTTAATCCGTTCACTTACGTTGTGGAAAGCTTCATGGGTACTTCGCTAGCAAATGCTCCAATGTCCTGCGAGGCGAACGAGTTCATTACGTTCAAAGCTCCAAACGGCACCGCCTGTGGCGACTATCTATCGTCTTACATGTCTCAGGTGGGGGGCTTTCTCGCCAGCCCGGACAGTTCCGACTGCGAGTACTGCGCCATGTCGGAGACGAACACTTTCTTGTCGGGTATCAATGTGAGCTTCAGCCACAGATGGAGGGACTTTGGCTTTATGTGGGCATATTGCTTTTTCAATGTTGTAGTTGCCCTGTTTCTGTACTGGTTGGTGCGGGTTCCGAAGAACAAGAAGTCAAAGAGGGAATGAGCTGAACAATACACCCGAAAAAGAAGTCCAGTGGAAAGATCCAGACAGTACACTTAGACACATATACTAAAAATCTTCTTACGAGCACCCGGCGACTCAAGCTCCACGAGGAAGTCCTGGCCTGTGGTGTTTTGACGAGCGTCTCGTACCTTTTCGCCCAGGCGCTGTAGCTCAATCGGCCGCTGAGAGGCCTCCTAGGTTATGGTACAGCGAGATTTACGCTCTGCATTGAAGCCACTGATATAGAATATAGCTAACAATCGAATGTCGTGTGTTCATAATCGTCATTGGCCGTCATTTTACGAGGGATGCTATCGCATGGCGGTCGTTGGATTGAATGCATCATTTTCATGTTGGACTTCGCAATCTACAGATACTCGTAGATGGTCTCGACCAATGCATGACGCCGTGGCAGCGACCAAGACATCAGATCGACACTAGCGACTTCTAGCCCACAGCTCTCCACCTCTTGAGTGACATCCACTCAAAAAAGTGGCAGTGCTTCGACGGGTCTGTTCGACGCTGGGACCTCTGGTGGGAATCGGCTACACGGCAAGGCAGGGTGCGTTGGCTTGCAGGCCTGGTACCAGGGATAAGCCTAGCATGCCCCAGTTCAAACACGCTAGCCGGCAATGGCCTCCCGATTGACCAACCGCTTGTCTTACGCAATGGTACTGTACATAGCATGAAGTCGAGCTTCCGCCTTGAAAGCTATCCAGCTCCGCCAGTGGTGTCGAACAGAGCCCCAGACACGAAAGAACACGCGTCCCGGGAGATCCACAGGGCGCGGACATTGCGTATAGAGTTCCGTACCCAATACTATGCGGGGACAGTGTGACGCAATTTCGTGTTGGAACCGTCAGAGGTACGTACGCAGAAATGTAGTCAAGACTCGGCTTTGTGCGATTGATCTCAACTACTTGCTAGCTTGTTCAGCTTCTAAACAGTGAACATGAAGCGTCTCCTCCATCAGTAGCCGGAGCGGCCGAGCCAATTCTCAACAGGAATCGAGCTCTGGCATCACACCGACACCGCCATGGCGCCGCGGACAGCACAGACCCTCTAGTACAGACCCTGATTAGCCAGCTGCTCCTCGGCCTGTCTCTGTGCGTGGCGCTTGGCCTGCTCCCTGTCGATGAAGTCGAGGCCCTTGGTCTCAACCTCGCGGTCGACAAAGGCGCCGATGACGCCGGCGAGGATCTCCTTGGCCTTGGCGTGCTCGGGAGGCTGGCCATCTATGCACCGTCAGCGATTGTTCAGACAGCTCGAGGCGGTGCCTTACCATTTCTCGCAACGTGGTCTTCGTAGGCCTTGGCAGCCTCGAAGGCGGCAGCGCCACCGAGGAGCTCGTGCGTCCAGCTGGCCTCGTGAGGACGGTTGACGACCTGGTCGTAGGCCTGAGCCTGCTGGGAATCGTCTGAAGCAGTGTGAGTAGAGCTGCAGACGGGGAGAGCGAGGTGTCTGGCAGGATGTAGCTCACCATCAAAGAAGCCCATCTTGACTGAGTTGTAAGAGCAATACGTAGAAAAGCAGGAGAAAGGTTGAATTGGTTTTGGAATGAGGGGTCCTCAGAAGATGGGTGACCCAGATGGAGGGGTATATATACGAAGTAGGTCGCATTGAGAAGAGGGGAAGAAGGCCCTGGAGCAGTGACGCGCCTGAACCAATAGCTTGATGGAGGTGAGACGACCCGCTTGGTCTTCAGGCAAGCAGGGCAAGGACGTGGTCTGGCCCAGTCGCAGGTGAAACGGGAAGGGCCCGGAAGGGGGTGGCGGGCTAATAAGCGTCCTGGTTGCGTCAGAGGTCTAGGCTCCCGCGACCCTGATGTGCTTCACCAATGACACGAGATCGCCCAAGCTCCATCTACCTTATGTACGGGAACACGGCTCACTGTGACCCGCAGCCCACGCTCGGCAATTAAGTCTGTTTCAGTCCTGGAAAGACGTCATTGCCGGCATTGACCACGTTGATGGGTTTTACGCGGTGCTGCAAGGATTCGATGTTGAACCTACGACGGTGTCGAGCGGGCTTTGGCATAGCCGAAAGGAGGGACATGTCTTGTCATAAGAAGCTCATGATTGATCCCTTTCCTGACACTTTTATTGACTGGTAGTGCCATCCCATCTTCCACCCTCGGCGTGTTGCCGAGGCTCGATACCCGCAACTTCATAAACAAGTCCGCTGACTTGGGATGACATGCCTTGGGCTATTCGTTTCGTGGGGTAAAGGCAAGATGGACCTCCGAATGGTGCTGCCATACGTCAGGTGACATTGACGAGAGTATAAATCGTGGCAATGCTTCTGCTAGCTGCATGGTCAATGGCTAGTCACGGAGTGTCCCGGGACTCAGGGGCCAGAAATCGCAGTTCAAATATCGAAAATAGTACATATAAATATCGCCCCTACAGATGCCACCCGAAGAACAACCAGCATCTTCTTCTGAGGAACAGCCGGTGAGCCACCACCTTCCAGAGTGCCAAGAAACAGGCCAACGTTCCCGCAAGAAGAGGAATCAGCTGGGCGACACTACCGATATCGTGTGCACCTACACCTTGAATGTCGTTCTCACGAATGAGATATTCCACTGTGGCTATGGAAAGCCCAATCAACCCCATCGAGGCCAGCATCAGCGATATCTCCACCTGCGGTCGCTGTCCCGACGGCCGGGTAAAGCCTTGCTTGAGACCATACTTGAAGCGACGAATCATCTGAAAGACGCTGTAGGCCAGGAGAACAACGCAGGCGACCAGGCCGGCAACGGAGGCGGCCTTGCCCAGCGAGCGGAACCAGCCAGTAATGGTCGAAGGGCCAAAAAAAGCAACGTCCCGCCCATCACATTTGCTTTCCATTACGTCGATCCCAGTGAACCAAAACCAGACGCCATATGCCGAAAGGCCCAAGTAGAAGATGAGTCGGAGGACGCCCGAGGCGCGACCAAAGTGGCCGATACCATCACCGGTGACGCTGGACAAGGAGCCGCAGAGCAGGAGCTGGGTGATGACCGAGGCGACTGCGTTGTGCCTCTCGCCGGACTCGGTGCAGAGGCCGAGGAAGATGGAAGTCTGCACGATGAGGTTGAGCAGCCGAAAGGGGCTCTCGTTTGCGGGATCGAAGACGGTGACGAGCAGCGTGGCGATCCATTGCCCGTAGACGCCGATGCGGACCCCGAGCCCGAAGAGGTCAGAGTTGCCGTCAAAGGAGCACTCGGCCGCGGACATGGCGACGAGGAGGAGTTGAGCGTCGGCGTGCCTCTAGCGGTGACGAACGGCCAGGAAGCGCTGCCTGGCGTGTGGGTGCGAACCCAGGGCAATGGAAGGGACTCGGTATTATTACTGGGCACTACCCGTACATAATAAGGTTGCGGGCTGGCCCGCGGCCGCTGGGCTGGACCGGCTTGGCGGAAGAGAAACGCCCACTACTATTATGATGTCTCGGCGACTCGACTCGTCGGGGTAGCGCAGATGCAAGCCGCCTCGTCGTTTCGCCTCGCCGCTGCGCCTTGGCCGGCTGCCTGCTGGCTCGTGTGTGCGAGCAAAGTGACCATGCCCTGGCGCGTGCGAGATTCGCAAAGACCCGTTGGCCGCACCGCCGAGACCCCTGCACCGAGCTATCGCTGCAGCTCCGAGCTGGCCTCGCCCGGTGACCGGCTACTGCGCGCATATAGGCGCTCTGAACCCTCCTTCTCGAGCCCTAGCCTCCGCAAGCCTGTTGGCCCTCCGTCTGAGCCGCATCGTAGGCCTCAGCCCAACGCCCGCGCCGGCCAATGGACATGGACCTGGCGCCGCCTAGGGCGCGGGTTCTGGACGTCGACCAGGCCAGCAAGGATGCCAAGAGGATGCAGACGCATGCGAGTAGGACCGCACAGCCACCGCATCCCGGTGCCAAGAGGCGGCCTCCTTGGGCGAGCTGCTCCACGTCGCCAGCCGCATGGTATAACCGTGGCACATAGTCCGAAGCCATCCATGAATGTTTTAGCATCAGCCTCACCTTGCGCTCAATCTCGTGCAGTCGCACCGTGCTTCTCGTCAGACATGCGCAGGCGGCATCGGTTTAAGTGCGTTGCTGTCGCTGGCTCTGCGCCTGCTCACAATTTGCGGAACAAGAACCTGAGGGTCCAGCATTGCGTCTTCGTGCAGCGGCAACAACTGATCTAGCTCATCACTCCCACCAATCTCGAATTTCCATCTTCCCAGTCTGGGCCGACGCCCCCGGCACCAACAATCGTCATGAATGAGACTGCTGTCGCAGGAGTGGCTCTCACCTGCCCCGTCACAGGCAATCCTGATCTCTACGGCTTGGGCATCCGCATCGGTATCTACATCCAGATGCTCACGGTCCAGCTTTCGGGTCTCCTATCGAACTACTTTCGTGTCGAGGACCATATTGGCCAAGGTACCATCGTCTTCGTCCTCTCCACCTCCATCGTCCTCGTCAGACTCATCAACGCCACCATCCAGGGCTCCGAGAAACAGACGCCAATCGAGCCCGTTGAGGTCTTTCCGGTCCTGTCGCTTCTCCTCATCCAGGTGGGAGTTTGCAGGGTTTCGGCCCGGAATCAGACGACGATGCTGATATGGATGGTCGAGCTGGTAGGCCTCACCATCCTCTTTTCCTGGTTTTGGTGGCACGGAATGGACCTGCTGCCACGGTCCTGTCCCGACGACAAAGCCTTCTTCTTCGCCCAGGTCAGCATCTGGAACTGGTTCCGCTCACTCAATAAAGCCGGGTCGGTCTTTGCCGCAATAGGCACGGCCATGGGCGTCATTGCATACTGCGGATGTGAGTCTTCTTCGACCTTGGCAAAGCTACACTGCGCGGAACCTAGAGCTACCACCCGGAGTACAGGCCAATGCTAACAGAAACTGCTAGCCACCATCGTTTCCTGCGCAATGGCCATAGCCAGGTGTGTTCAGAGACGCCGCGATGGATACATAGCACCTGCCGACGACGAAGACGATGAGCGCAATATCGGTGTTGGCACCGTTGATCTTGTTGTGAATATCGGTGCCATTGTCTATGTCGAGGTCTCACTGAAATGGAACAACATCGCCGGCGTCCACACTCTGAACAGCCCGGGCCAGTTCATGCCCTTCTTCATCGCCCTTGGGCAGTTTCTGAGCGTCTTCTACTCAGCTTTAAAGTACGCTCTTCAATCCCATGCGGGAGAGAGCGTTGCGGAAGAAGAAGACGGTAAGTGGATCTGCTTTGACTTGGTTGTCGTGGCGTTGGCACTTGTCCACTGATAAGAAGATCACTATAGAATCGGTGCTCGAATGCCACCACCATAAGTCACACGGTAGTAGACCGCACGATCAAGAGAGCATTCCCATTTGAACACATCACCCATTTAGCACGAGCAAGCGTTGCTCGACCGGATGGCTAGTATGGTCATCCTATGAGAAGGGCAGGACCTGCATGTGTTCAACGGTTAGGAACTCTGGGCTTTGCGAACTGGTGCATCATTGCTTTGA
>JALHBY010000236.1:153251-198131 GCA_024340155.1 Tolypocladium pustulatum | reverse complement strand
CCCCCCCCCCCCCCCCCCCCCCCCAGCTTTCCCCTCTTCGCAGAGCGCTGTTCTGCCCTGCCTGCTCCAGTTCAACATAATCGACATGACGCACTTCATTACCTGGTGAGACGACGACGACAACAAAGGGCACGCGCCCAGCTTACTGTGCAGGAAGTGTTTCAATCCCCGCTCTGCCACATGGTTCGAGGAATAAATTTCCGCCACACGTCAGCAATATCCTGTACCGCCTCGTAGTATCGCAATTCCTTTTGTCTACGTATACGACTCTAAAGTATAGGCAAGTGTTCGCGGCGTCAGCCCATTGTTCCATGAGAACATAGAGTTTTGTTTATGTACTGTACTGCTTAGCTGCCGTTATGCGATAGCTTTACGAGAGTCCTCTCCGAGTGTCCTCTCCGAGTGTCTTGCGACGCCTTGCTTGTATGGGGCTTCTATTGGACAACGCACCTGCATCCTAGAGGCGGATGCCACCAAGCTGCTGCGTAACATCGTATTTGAGGGGAAGCGCAGATCCCATTAAGCACATTCTGCTGAGGGGTACTGCTAGACTGCATTGGCGATGGATTATATGTACGCCGTTATACCCTTTTATCCCCGAATGCTCCATATGTCGCTCTGTGTCGATGAACCGCCCGCAAGTGCCATAGGCCTAAGTGAGCCGACTTTTTGGCGCAGGAAATGATCGAAAAATTGTCACTCGCCATGATGCTCCCGCGGTCGCTCATCGCCGTCGGCGCGATAGTGATGTCTGTGAGAGCCACGCACCATGGCAAAATGAAGAACCTGGTCACCTTCGGCGATAGCTATACTGATGAAGGCCGCCTGGACTACTTCCTCCGTCACAACAAGGCGCCCCCTGAGGGATCCATGTTGCCGCCAAACAATATGACCTTCAGCGGTGGCTATTCCTGGAGCCGACTTGTTGCCGATACCACAGGGGCCAGACTATACAACTATGCCGTGGGCGGCGCTATGTGTTCCAACGACATCATAAGCCGCAGCCTTCCCCCCATAAACATGCCGTTTCCATCGGTCATGGAATACGAGATACCGGCCTACAAGAAGGATTTGGATTACGACTGTTTGTACCCGGACAGACAAGCCAACAATACGGTATATGTGCTCTGGATTGGGACCAACGATCTCGGGATTGACGGCTTCTTGGGGGACACGCAACGCGAAGGGCAGAGCATGACATCCTTCGTTGAGTGCATCTGGAGGATCTTCGATCGCATATACGACTCGGGCGGCAGACAGTTTGTCCTGATGAATCAGGTACCACTCCAGTTCGCTCCGATGTACGCAACACCTGGCGTCGGAGGCCAGGGTAACGACCGCTACTTGCGCGATCCATCCGCATATAACATAACGGAGTACCAGAGTAAGATGCTGGAGTACACGACTAATGTGAATACAATGTTCGACTACGGCGCGCCATTCAACCTCCGCGTGCGAACGCGGTGGCGCGGAGCGACATTCTACATCTTCGACGTACACTCTCTCGTGATGGATGTCCGCGCAGACCCAGGCAGATACCTCGATGCACCGGCAAATATCACGGGCCAGTTTCGCACCTGCTTCTCTGATTGCACTCGTTCACCGGAGCCGCTCTCGACTTTCATGTGGTGAGTAGAGCCAAGCGCCGTTGTGGTGTCGCCTGCAAGTGTGCTGGTATCGCTGACGAAGAACGAGGTACGATGAACTGCATCCCTCTGCCAGGATGGAGGAAATCATTGCAGAGAACTTTATCGATGTTGTAAATGGGGACTCAAAGTACGGGACGCATTATCGTTAAGAATGTAATCTGACGCCAAAAGAAATTTCCGTGGAACATTTTATAGGTCCATTGCGTTGTGTGACGGAGCCTATGCTGTTTTGACGTTCCCATGTAGCGTCATGGAGTTTCATGACGGAGATAAAGCTGTGCGAGTCATTTTGTGACCATCCAGCGCTCCCGTCGTGATGCCTTTGTTCGGTCAGCTCGAGTCTCAACACGGCCCGTCCCGGCCTGACTCGCTGGATGGCGGGTCCTCGCCCCGAAGATGGTCTTCAAACCGCTGCAACAGCGAAAGAATCTGTTTCTATTAAGAAGCACAACGCTCGAAATCACAGTAGCAGCTGGCAGGCGCACGAGGCGGGCTACTTCTGCTTTTGACTTGTTCGAACAGAAAAGTAGTACAACCTTGCATTTCTTCACCACCATCTCAACTCGCAACATGCAAGTGCAAAAAAGAATCGCCCAAAGACCAAAAATGAAAGCCTCATGGCGGAATCGAACCGCCGATCTTATCATTACTAGTGATACGCTTTACCGCTAAGCCAATGAGGCATTATTTGTTGGGGAACAACGAGAGCCAATGTGCAATATGAAGCCAGCTTGTGGGAGTGGGAGGAGCGGGCCCCGACGAAATGAGGGTATACCCGCAGTGGAGGAACCCGTGGGGCGGCACGAGGGCCTCTGTTCCACCTGACGGGGATGGATACTCCCTCGTTTTGGACCCAGGATGTCGGTCGTGAGTGAGGAGCATCCGAAAATGGCAGGCATTCTCGAATACGGCTCGCGATGCCCGTGGCGAGGTTCTGGCCTTCACGATTGATGATGCTGTTTTCGTGTCAGGGCTCACGAGCAATGGGCCATTTACTGAATTCATCTGACTGTCAAGCTATGCAAGAAAGGCTGGTCGAACAGGAGACTGGTGCCATGTCATGGCTTTCCTTGCAACCCTCAACCACTGTCATCGGCAGCAGCACAGAGTGCAGCAACCGAGAGCAGCTATTAACCAGTGGAGTCTCCTTCATCCTTACTCTTTCTTCGGGAGATACTTCATGCACCGAAAGACGTAGTGTCCCCATTTTGCATGAGGGCCCTCATTCGGCGGGGCCATGGGGGCGTATTCGTCCAGGTCGATGTCCAGCGCCCTGATAACCTGAAAGCCCGACTTCTCATACATCCTCCATGCAGGATCGGAGGAATGAACCCAGGCGAAGACGCCGTTGTCGTCGCAAAACTTGGTGCCCCAGCGAAGGAGCGCGGATCCAACGCCTCGACCCTGGTACTTGGGGGATACGGACAGGCCGATGATGAAGATGCATCGCGTTCCCTCCGGCATGACCTCTGTCATCCACGCTTCCATGTCTGCGTTGGTGAGAGCCTGCAGTCGCTTGATTGGATCCGTTTCCGGCTGAGGGTCAGGTCCCGGCTCGGAATCTTTTGACGACTCTTGTGACGACTCTTGCTCGACGCTTGGCTTCGATGGCTTCGCCGGCGGTTGAATTCTTCCTTCCACAACGGGCATCTCCTCTGGTTCAAACCCGCGGAAGCCCCAGTTGCAAACCCCCATGAGTTCCCCAGACGCGTCGTCCACTACCTTCAAAATGATACACTTCGGATACGTTAGGAGGCCGGGCAGGCTCTCAAGGCTGTACTTCTTCATGTCAAAGGGCTCTTTGCCCAGCGCTTTCATTTGAGTCTGGCGATCCGTCTCAAAGGCATCTGCGCTCAGCTGTGCCACAGCGGGCACATCCGCAAGCGTGACGGGCTGGAGTTTGAAGCTCGATTTCGACATGGTGAAGACGCCCAGGTGGTGTTTGGGTTTCGTTTCCTTTAGCAATTGTCGATAGCTGAGCGATCGTGTTGAAATGATTTGTTCATAATCGAGGTGAATCGTCGTGCAAAGTACTCTTCTGCGGGCGATGTCGTCGTACTCAATCTCACGGCCAACTGACTCACCCGGCGTTGATGGCAGAGAAGCGCGCTGTTAGTACAGCGTAGTCGCAGTACCATCTTTTAGCGGCTTGCCTTTTGTAGCAGGTCAAGAACGAATTCGGCGTATGCCGGCTCAGAGACGCCGCCGAGCACGACGGTCTTGTCCCTGGACTTTGCGCCGTGGCTCAGATGGAAACGGGCCTTGGGCAATCCAATGACGTCGCTAAGGAGTTGCACAACTGCCTTGTTGGCTTCGCCGTCTCGCGCTTGTGCTGCCACGCACAGCTCCACGTAGTCGTCCGAGACGGACGAGACTCCTTCGCGATCCTTGCTCGCGCCGGGCTTGATGCGCAGCTGGAGCCGGAGCGAACCCAGGGCCGGCGTCTTCTTGCCGCCCACGATGAAGCGGACGGCGCTAGGCGACGCCATGGCGATGTCTCTTGTTGGAGGGACGTGTTAGGGGAACATGCGAGCCTGGCCTGGGTTTGAAGGGACTGTAAGGGGTAACGTGCAACAAGCAGCCTCAGACAATGGCGGCCCAGCACGGCCAGAGTATAAATGCGCAGCGAACTGTGCAGCTCTTTGCACCTCGCACACGTCGACCCCAAGGCGGTCGAGCGCGCGCGCGATGGGCCACCTCATCGCTGCAAGTCGCTGGCGCTCTGCCGTGCCACCGTTGCCAACTCAGGCGTTCAGCGGAGCGCTTCCTCAGGCACCAAACAGCGCAACGGTCGCAGCGGTCTGGCAGGTGCAGCGCCGCCGTTGCAGGTGCCGTTGCCCCACCACAGGCCCTGCCGCCCCGTCCCGTAGCCGCAGGTCGTGGCAGCATCCTTGCTTGCCAAAAATCGCCCAACGTTTCGCAGCTACATCATCACCACTCTTTCGAACCCCAGCGTCAGCACTGTCGTCTTCCACCTGCATGATCGCTGCCCGCCGGCTACGCCTGAGTCTCCCGTCGCGCGCCATGCCCTCGGCGTATAGCGCGTACCATGGCGCTGCCAACGGTCCCCAATTCACCGTCACGGCGCTGGGCCGCTGGTCCGTCCTGAGCAAGCCGCTCCCCGGTGCGCATCCTCCTCTGCGGGCCTCTGCAAAATCCCAGCTAATTCTCCGACAGCCGTGGACAAGATCAAGGCGCTGCACGTTTACGACTTTGACAACACCTGTATGTTTCCTTCCCAACAGCGACGCTGCTGCTGCGGCTACTTGCTACCACCTTGGAGACATCGCTGATGGCAGAGCAGTATTCAAGACGCCTCTCCCCAACCCTGCGCTCTGGAGCGGACCGACCATAGGAATGTTGGCGAACCAGGACATATTTGTCAACGGCGGCTGGTGGCACGACAATCGCATCCTCGCCGCGACCGGCGAAGGCCTGCTCAAGGAAGAACCGCGTGCTTGGGACGGATGGTGGAACGAGAAGGTCGTGGAGCTCGTCAAGCTCACCATCAAGCAGCCAGACGCTCTCTGCGTATTGCTGACCGGTCGTTCCGAGAAGGGCTTCTCCGACTTGATCAAGAGGATGGCAGCAAGCAAGGGCCTCGACTTTGATCTCGTCGGCCTCAAACCCCAGGTCAGCCCGACGAACCAGAAATTCCACAGCACCATGCATTTCAAGCAGCTCTTTCTCAACGCCCTGATGGAAACGTACAAGGGTGCCTCGGAGATTAAAGTCTATGAAGATCGGCCAAAACACACAAAAGGCTTTCGCGAGTTCTTTGCCGAGTATAACCGCCGCCAGACTCTGGCCCCAACGCGAGGTCCCTTGGTTGCAGAGGTGGTTCAGGTCGCGGACACCTCAACACAGTTGGACCCTATCGTCGAGGTCGCCGAGGTCCAGCACATGATCAATCAGCATAACGAAGCCTTGGCCAGCCTGCCCCCAAACTCGCGACAAACCAGATTCCAGATTAAAAAGACCGTCTTTTTCACCAGCTACGTCATTAGCGCCGATGATAGCAGCAAGCTTAAGAAACTCGCTCAGATTCCGCAAGAGATCCCGGCGCATGATCTCAAGTACCATGCAAACAACATTCTCATTTGCCCCCGGCCGTGCCCAGCGAGCATACTCGAAAAGGTCGGCGGCATGGGCAGCAAAGCCCTTTGGGAGGTCACCGGAACAGCCTGTCTCGATAACAGCATTTGGGCAGCTCGCGTGCGCCCTGTGCCGTCCACGGCCATATATCACACAGATAATCCTGTGCCGCTTGTGGTGCTGGCCCTTAGGAAAGGCGCCAGACCAGTCGATGCTGGCAAAATAACCAGCTGGGTGCCGCTGCTTGCAACCCAATCCTTCGTTTTCGAGACGACCGTGCGTGAGAAGATGATTCTCAGGGTTGAGAGCGAAGACCTCAAGGAGGACGCCTACGAAAGTTTGTTTGCCAACAAGGCATCCAAGCGAAAGCATACAGGTGACGACGATTGGGGTCACCGGCATACGCACGGTCAGTACGGCGGCCGTAACGAGTCCAGAGGCTACCATTCTGCTAGAGGCGGCGGCGGTCGAGGCAGAGGCGGCAACCCTCGCGGCGGTCGCAACGCGAGAGGAGGTGGTCGAGGTGCCCGTGGTCGAGGCGGCGGCGGTGGTCACAACTACCGCTCCCTCGACGACGTCGACCCCAAAGGCCAGCGAGGTGGTAACGGTGTGCAAGTCAATTATGATGACGCCTACCAGCCGCCAAGCCAGGCTCAGTCTGCTCCCACCGGCCCAAGGGTGTCACACGGTCGAGGCGCACCCCAACAGGGCAGAGGCGGCGGACGATCGAACAACCGGCCCCTGAACGGCAGACAAAGCCACGCTGGCACGGACCTGCAGAATTACTATTAGGCATAGTGGTTGATGTGACTTTGGGCAGCGTTATCCAGTCGGCGCGGAGTTCTGGCGTCGGGAAATTTTTGACGAGAGCCTGACATTTGGCGGGAACATATTCTGCAGCCCCCTCCCACGTTTTGTTTCCTTTTTATATCTGAACACGGCTGTACTGTACTTTATACGTTACTTATGCGCGCTGCGGCCGGATGGACGATCTGATGGATCTTGCAGGACAGAGACCATTTATCAAGCGGAGACCTGACTCTATAAAGGGGGAGAGATGCGGCCAAGGGGCAGCAGAGGTTAGGACGGACCTGCATCAGCGAAATAGGCAGCCCTGCGGGCCGCCCTGCCTGTACACCTATTAGATACCACGATTATGCAGACACGGCATGTCTTTGAATATGTTCTTGTTTGCTTGACGTCTCAGGCTATTAACCTAGTTCTACTCGTCATCACTGTCATCCTCCTCCTCCGAGGCATTCTCGAGCCACTCGACGAGCACCCTCGCCTTCTCCTTCAGAGCAGCCATGCCATCGCCTTCGCTGGCCCTCTCGTCTTCCCACCACCCGAGGATGCCGTCCTCCTCGAGTATGTCCAGCGCATACAGCTGCTGCAGCATGGCGGCGAGTAGCGTGCCCGTCTTGCCCTGCTCAGCGCCCTTGGTGTGCTGCAGGGCTTTTTGGAGCGCGAGGATGAACTCGACCTGCTCGGGCTCTCCGCCGCCGACGCCGACCTCATCGATGAACTTGGTGGCACCTTTTCGAGCAGTGAGTGCCCGCTCGGCCGCCTTGTTGGGTTCGAGTGAGCCGTGCTCGGGCGTGAGTAGTTCGGCGGCGCGACGGGAGAATGCCGTTGCGACAGCCTTTCGCATCATGGCGTCGGAAGCGTCGTTGGCGAGACGCAAGCCCATGAACTCCAGCTTGGCCCCGTCGAATTCCCCTGTGTCGGCCCGCAAGGCATCGAGGAGTCCGTGGACAGCATCGGCGTGGAAGGACAGCTTGCTCGCCGAGTCGTCGGAGGCAAAAGAAGAGAGCCGCGAGCGCGAGGCCCCGCCGGCATCTGCAGACAGGAATCTGGGGTCGTCTTCGTCGTCGGGCAACGCTTCGGACGCGAATGTGGAGATGGAGGATGTGGAGAGGTTCAGATCTGCGAGGGTGTACAGGAGCGACTTCTGGAGGCGGGCGGGGTCTTCCTCGTCCATCTCGTCGTCCTCGGGGTCGTAAAAGGGGGCAGCGTTGGTATCGGGGCCGAGTAGACCCGTGTCCTTTGTCACCGTATTTCCGGTAGACGAGAGTGTGGACAGCACAAGACTCTGTTCCAGTGAGATGTTGTCGCTAACCTGGACTCCAGAAGCAATGAGGGATCCTGCCGGAATTGAGCAGTTCTTCCCAATGACTGCCGACTCAGCCACGATGGATTGCAATATCCTGGCTCCGTCCTCAATCGAGGTGTTATCCCAGACATAAGAGTCCTCCACGACAACATTTGCACCAATCTTGCAATCTTTGCCGATGACGCTGTTGGATATCCTACTCGAGGACCCAATTGTAGTGCCTCGGCCAATAATCGACTTGGTCAAGCGAGCATCGTGTGTGTGCGAAACAGTCGTCTCCATGACGAGACCATTGGCGTGTCGTTGGTATGACTGCTTTGGAACAATGTTGTTTTCCGGAATGAAGGGGAAAGTCCACCGATCGAGGACGTCGCGGCTTATCGCATCGTACATCTGGAGATTGCTGGCTCGGGCAGCGTATCCGTCCTCGAGGATCTCGGCGTAGATCATCTTGCCGTTCAGTTCCCAGTCCTTGAGGACGCCGTGCAGGAAGTTTCTCCTTGGCAGCTCATAGTCGAAGCTTTCCGACCACAAAGCAAGGACCTCTGGCGTGCAGATGTCTACCTGCGCGTCTATCAAGTCTGACCGCACCTCAAACTCGGTCGAGAGCTCATCGGGGATGGCCGGGTCCAGTGTGAGATAGTGATCGCTCTGCAAGGGGTTCATCTCGTCGTAATGCAAAAGGCGCTGGGTTTTTGTATCGACAACGAATATGGGGGTGATGCCATTGGTCTTGGTGCGGTGGTCGTCACTGCCTCCGCTCCGCAGGACCGTCGTCATGATGTTTGCTGCGCTCGCTTCTCTTCGCTTGCGATGCGCCGCCAGCGCGCCGTCGAGCATGAAGTTGGACACGAGGTCGCCGTGTACTAGGAGGAAATCGCCGTCCACCAGAGATCTCTTGTCCATGTCTCGAAGAACATCGCCAGCCGACCGCGCATCAGCCACTCGAACGAACTGCAGGACTGAGAAGGGGCACGATCGTGACGACGTCGACCACCTCGAGCGGCTGATGTAATCTTCAACCTGATCCGTATGCGCACCGCAGTAGATGTACACCTCGTTTACCCCATTCATCGCTAGGAACTCCAGGGTGTATTCGATCAGGGGCGTGTTCGCGAGTGGTAGAAGACACTATAGGGCCGGTTGTAAGCAAGCTGGCGCCTCTCTGCAAGGCAACGCGGGTCAAGGTATGACGCACTCTTGGCTTTTCGACTGTAAAAGGCTTGAATCTGTCTTGGAAGGAGTCGGCGAGGACCTGTGGCGTAGTGAGTTTGGTGAATCTCGTTGCTCAACAACCCCGCCCTGGCACGTACAACTGCCTGGAGAACATCCTCGGTTTTGCTCTCGGCGCCTGGCTTGGTCGCCGGCTTCTTGCCCTTGCCCGAGCTGTTCTTTCCCTTGTGCGACATGGCGTCCAGAGCAGAAGGGAAAGAGGGCTGTGTGGTGATTGATGCGAGCGGCAGATGTGGGCAGATCTAGGTTGGACCCCAGGAAAGTTCAAGGTGACTCAATATCCAGGCTAGCCTGAAAAAAAGTCCACCGTGGTGAGCACTGATGTCGCCGGCTCCGAGGTGACGGGTATGGCGGGGTGGCTACCCTGTAGTTGGTCCGTGGGCACGCGACGCGGTTCTACAACTTCACAACCTCTAGTCCTCTCCTCCGATGCGGATTCAATAGCCCCTGATTAGGCGGTAGATCCCGTCGTGCAGATGCAATACTCACAACTGTGATCCCCATATAGTAGAGAGAGTGCTGCTAGCCTGGTCGTTGTCTACGTTCACTTAAGAAAGAGACGCTGATGAACAACCACAGGATACGAGTGCAAACAACCGCCAACGATCGGTCGGCTTACTGGGAGCACCTTTCCGGCATGCCTTACGCATGTCTGCGGCTTACTGCACGGTGCATGAGCCTCTAGCCGAGCTGGCTTGGTGACACTGGACATCGCAAGGGAATTTCTCTTAATTGCGCGAGCAAATCCGTTCAAGCAGGACGCTTTTCAAGGACGTATCATGAGACATGCAAGCTGCTTGACGCTTTTCTCCCCGCGGGCAAGGGGACTTGGCATCCGAGCAGGCATCTCGCAAGTCCTGTAGGATGAGCAACTCGAAGCGGCGCTCGTCGTCGTGCTGATTGGTTCGAGGCTGGTGGACACGTTTACGCCCCGTGAATCCTGCGAGTCTTCGCCAAAGGGGGGGCTCACAGTGCAGACACACACCGTGCGGGGTGCAGCAACGTGCGTCATGCTTTGCTAAGGTAACGAACCAACAACCACGTCTGCTGGCAGGCGACGAGATGTAGCAGGCTGCCTGGCATGGAAGTCTGCCAGGATCGTCGGTTCCTCTTCTTGAATTTGAAGTCTCCGAAGCAACACCCATACCGACAAGCAACGGTACTCGCTGTTTGGCAGGCAGCTAAGACAGTGCCTCAGGCCTTTGAGCCTACGTCTGGAAAATGGGGCACCGATGATATTTTCGCTGCGACCCTATCCTACTTACACGGCCACAGCGCCGGCCGAGAGGCTTGCTAGCATGAGCGCGTGTTCGTGGTGGCTTGAATTTTTCCCTCTCGATCTCCTTGCGGTTAGATCCGTCTCTATTTGCGATCCAGCTGCTGTGAGCGGCTGTGATCTGCATTCCTCGGAAAGCAGCATCGTGTCTCATCTCATCTCAGTCCACACGGGTTTCACCGTCACTGTCAGATCCTCGACGCAAGGCGGCGAGACTCGAGGCATGCGCATCCCAAATGGAGCTGCAGCACTAGAGAACGTGTTTTTGGCAATCGAATCTGTGGGGTGTCCTGCGACTGCCCCAGCCGCCCCCAGTTGCAGGTATTCTCCAGCCGCGCCAAGGAGTAATCCGGCAGTTGGCATGGCCAGATAGAATTTCGGCCAAGAAAATTCAGCTTGATAGGGGGCAGATGCACAGTCTTGGCTTGCGTCCAAGACGAGCGCTTCGGTTCCAGCCCTCTGGGACTCGAGTGTCTCGACTGGCAAGCCGCAAGAGTCTGCTAGGGGTCGCCCGGGGCACGGGATTTGGCAGCGGCCGCTGCCGTCGGGAAGTTTGGCGACTGTGGCTTCCGAAGGGGGTCTTGACGAGTGCCGAGGGCACGACTTCTCCTCAGCCGACAATGCTGCAAAGCCACTGGCTGAGACCTGTGTAGGATGCAGACGCTATTAGCCCAGGCAGTGAGCAACAAACAATATTCAGTGACGCGGTTGCATCCGCGAAGCGCCAATCCTCAGCCGGATAGAAAAGAATGAGCAGGGGCTGGGCCTGTTGGGGCAGGGCGGGCACGTCGAAAGAAGCATGCAAATTGAGCCGTCAACACGCCAATGGAGGATGCCGACGCCGTGGTGCCCTCTGCAGGCTATAACACACGACGGGGCGCCCGGCGCCTGAACAGACGGACAGGGGCTTCGGCTGCATGAGGAGACGTTGACGGTGGGCGACGGATGACCTGCGCCAGGGTGGCGCAAAGCTGAAGGACGGACGCTATGCGGCATCTTTCGATGTCATGTACGAGTATGCTGGCACCATCGGCCCTGATAGAGGAGCTGAGCCAAGACCGGACGGGGGACGGGAGGTGGGAGTGGGCGAGCGAGGAACGAGAAAGCGAGGGCGAGAGAGGAAGAGAGAGAGTGGACCGCTGGTGCTAGACCCAATGGCGGATGAGATGGTGCATCGTGGATGCTGCATGGCATGGATGCCTCGGTGCTGCTTGGAGCTGCCCCACCGTGCGTAGCGGCTTGCGCCACACGGTCCGGATTTGTTGCTGAATGAAGCAAGTACGGAGAGCAAAAGCCCGTGGTGGCCCGCGCGGAGGTGAGACGGCCCAGATGGGCTCGCTTGTACCGCAGCCGCAGCTGCAGTAGGGCGGATGACCTGGCCAGTATCCGCCCGCTGGTACCTTTGGCGATGTTGAAGAACAGCGCTGCTTGCGGCGTTGACAGCCAGCCCAGCCCAGCACACCCGCCCGCCCGCCAAAGCGCCCGTGTAGGTACGGTGCGGTACCTTTGCTTGGCATGGGTAGTGCCCGTCTTCCATCGCGAGACAAATCCCCATCCCCGGGTAAAGCAAGCAACCATGGCTCGACGCCCGCGCGCCCGCTGCTCCTCAGATGGCTCGACCTGACCTGACTCAACTCGGCTGGAGCGAACCTAGCGAAGCGAAGCGAAGCGAAGCTGGAGCCCACGGAGCCCGTCGTAAGCCTCGGACGCTCTGCCGTCCTGCCGCGTTCCTCCCCCTGGCAGGCCCAGCACCGGTACAGTACGAGAACATCAACTCCTCCACTACCTTAGCCTGGCCCACCCGGCCCATCGAACTAGGCCGTCCGTCCATCCTGGTTATCCATCCATCCATCCACCCCAAAACTCACACGCCAGACGGCCTCGTCGAAACAAACCTCACCAACCTCCGCCCAATTGCGCTGCGATTGAAACCACCCACGCGGCGTCGCTCTTCTTCGACAATCGAGCGCTCCGTGACGACGGCCTGCTGCCGGAAACCTGCTCCCCGCGCCGACCTTAGGACTTCCCCTAATCCACTGGCGACGACGGCGACGTCACAAACTATTTCTCTTGCGACATATAGACGCCGGCCACCCTAGGCAAACCTCGCCGTTATCACCTGTCGGACCAGTTGCTGCTGATCGCATTGGACACCTCAAAGCCTTTGCGTCATAGTCCGTGCGGGCTCTGCCCGCCATCGGCTTAAGCAGGCCTCATACCGGCGGATAGTCTTACACCCGGCTTTCCCTTGTCAGCCGGCGTCGCCTTCGACGTTGTAACAGAATGTCGGGAACCGAGTTGGCTGCCGCCTCAGGTGGCGGCAATAATGCGAGCGAATTTGTACGTCGTCGACAAACATTGCTTGCAGTTGCCTGTTGTGCTAACGTGTTTCCAGGTTCGCAAACTCTTTCGGTAACCCTTCCTCGCAGGAAGCACTCGTGCCAAAGTCCCCAAGCAACTGACTCGGCCTTAGCATGCTTGAAGACCCTTCACATCAGGACGTTGCCAGATGGGGAAAAGATGGCGACACTTTTGTGGTGGTAGAGGTTTGTGTCTCGGCTGCAAACTACGTGACGGACTTGACGGTGCTAATTAAAACCAGGGCGAGAAATTCACGAGATCCATCTTGCCAAAACACTTCAAGCATAGTAACATGTCGTCCTTTATTCGACAGCTCAACAAATACGACTTTCACAAAGTGAAGCCCTCGAGCGACGCAGAGTCATCCAATCCTAATGGAAATGTAAGAACTCGGCTACGATGGGTTGAGATGGCAGGGCTGCGGCTAACGAATGCAACCAAAGATCCTCGAGTTCAAACATCCTTACTTCCGCGCTGACAGCAAGGACGGCCTCGACAACATCCGCCGCAAGGCCCCCGCTCCGAGGAAACCTCCGGCCACCGAGGATTTCACTACCAGCCAGCATGTCAGCGTCATATCTGAACAGTTGACTGCCACTCAGCAGCAGGTGCAGCAACTCCAAGAACTGTATACGGATGTGTCACAGACCAACCGGCTCTTGGTCAACGAGGTCTTGACCCTGCAAAAGATGCTCAATGCGCAAAAACAGTCGCAGTACGAGATGCTCAATTACCTGGCCCCGTACAACGATGCTCGGAATCGAGGTCTCATGAACTCGAATGGCACGGGCGACGTTGACGACGCGGTGCCGGAGCTGCGCCGGGCGCGAGAGCTCCTCTCGAGCGTGGCAGCTGATTCTGTGGCCGATCGCGAGCTCGAGCGCCTCCATGGCATGTACGGATCGCCAGCCGACTCGGCCGCCCAATACACTCCTGTCTCGATGCCCATGATGCATGATGCCATGAACGACCTCAGCCGGTATCCAGTGTACCCCGTCGGGCAGACTGTGGGCATCGACCCATTCCACTCGGACCATATCCACAAGATACCGTATGCCATGCCGAATGAGGGTGCATCCATGAGCGTCTCTGAACCCTCAGGTTCGGTACCCGCGCAAGCACCTGCGACGACGACCCCTGCAACGTCCGCGCCAATGGACAAGTCGACTTACCTGTGGGGCTCCAAGAAGCCGCATGTTTTCTTGGTTGAGGATGATCCTACCTGCGCCAAAATTGGAATCAAATTCTTGAAATCCATGGGTTGCGAGGTCGAGCACGCGGTGAGTTACTGTCGATTCGCAATTGATTCAAAATCGAGCATCAATCTGACCTTGCCTGTAGCAAAATGGCGCAGACGCCTACACAAGAGTCAGCACTGTCGGTCGGGATCACTTTGATATGATGTTCATGGATATCATCATGCCGAGGCTCGATGGTGTGTCGGCCACCATGTACATCCGCCAGCACTGTCCGTCGACTCCTATCATCGCCATGACGTCCAACATAAGACCCGATGAAGTCAACGGCTATTTCGAACACGGTGAGTCGAGCCCTTTTGTCCGCGAGCGCTTGCAATTGCGATTGCTGACAGGTATGCAGGGATGAACGGAGTGCTGGCGAAGCCCTTCACCAAGGAAGGGATGCTGAAGTCGATCAAGACGCACATGTCACACCTGCTGAAGAACCCACCTGCTCATCCGGAGGGTGAGAACGCAGGATACATGATGGGCAACGTCCCATTCATGAACAACAATATCAAGTTCGAGATGTCAACGACGCCGCCCGCCGCATCGGGCTCGGGCTGGTCCCCTGGGCATATGGCACATAACAGCGCAGACCAGGGTTATGCCTTCATGAACGGGGGCAACCAGTATAGCATGGGCCGGCCCAGCTACGGTGCGCAAATGGACCCTGGCTCTGGCCGGGTGTCGGACCATGAAAGCCCGCCGGAAAAGCGACAGCGGTTGAATGCGCCACAAAGCAACTATGGGTGAAGTCTGCGGGCGCTGCGGTTTGTATGCCAGACAGGACGTTGTCTTCGTTTGACGGCTCGTCGGCGTCGGTAGCCCGGACGGGACAGACTTGAGGGTGCCGCATGGGCGTTCAATGGGCTCGGGCGGTTCACGGGATCTGTCCTGAGATTCGGAATTGACGCGCATAGTCTGAGGGGCGGTTGACAGCTGATTGGAGTCTGAAAAGGCGATGTATTCGCTAGGGACTGGGCAGCAAAGAGCTTGCAATACCCTCGGGAATCTATGTTAGGACTTGGATCGCATGGTGCGATGAACAACAATCTTGGATACCAGAGCATCCCAATAAAGAGCCGAGACGCGGAGGGTTTATGCCGTCATTTCAGAAACCGAGGATGATAGTTATGGCCAGACTGGCGAGACATCTTTGCCAAGAATCGAAGTGTCTTACCAAAGATGACGGAAGCGGCAATTGCTAGTGGCGCGCTGCACATGCACGTGGGGGATGACTGCCGGCGAAGCTCGCATCCCAGCGGTCATGAGAGGCGCCAGTAGACGTGACAGATGTAGAAGAAATGGGATGGGGAGAAGCGACTCATATAACAGCCTCGAAGTGGCGCGCCTTCTGGGCCGGATCCCGGCTCCGGGCTGAGAGTCCATCGAGGTCTCGACCGGATCGCGGGCGGGGGTGCTTCGGAGCTTCGGGCTGCGGAGGAGAGGGGACCAGAACAGGCAGGCAGGGGCGTAAGCTTGTCACCAGTAAGGGCCGGGATCGGCGGGGGCCGGGAGCCGGGCAGCGAACCTTCATGGCTGTTGCACGAGAGCTCTGGTGGTGGTGATGTGGGTCGTGTAGTAGTAGTATTGTGGATGGCTCTGGGGAGAGACTGCAGCAGGTTGGGACGGGGTGGAAAGGCCAGGCTCGGTAGTTGGCCGTTGCACGACGCTGCTGTATCACCGAGGGCGCACGGAGGCATGGGTCGAGACCAGAGCGCCGAGGCAAGCAGAGACACGGCAATTGGTGAGAGAGTTGTCATGGTGCGTGCGACTTACACGGGATGAGATGGGACGGCATGGGATGGGATGGGACGGACAGCATGACGCAAGCGGTAGTCACAATCGCCCCCGGCAGAAACATGAACACGAAGCCTCGGCAGCGAATGGCAAGGAGTCGAGGAAGTGCCAGGGGAGGGATTCAAAACACAGGTGTCTGAAGCGAGCGTGCATGTGAAGTGATGTGACGGGATGCCGGGACGTGCGTCAGTTGCTGTACCGAGCTTGCGGAGATGCAGCGAGCCTAAGTAAGGCACAGCCAGGTACTTTTGAAAGCTGCGCTGTTTGGGACCGATTGCGACCTGTAGCACAGACAATGTCCGGACGGGGTAAGACAGGAAGGACTCTTTGAGCCATGCCGGGTACTGATGCCGGGCGCGATGCTGAGCCAAGAGTGTGCGTGTGCGGCCTCTCTATGTATGATGCTGCTGTAGCAGAGCTAAGCCGACGTAAACGGGGGTCTCGAAGATGACTCGGGCAGCCGACAAGAGACGCAATTGCAGTCGCCATGAGCGGGCGAGAGAAGGAGAGAAGACGGGCTCTGGAGTAACTTGTATGTTATTTCTCTGCGTACCTAATCAAGGTAACTGTGCCTGGCGGTGCACGTGTCGGCGGGGTCGTGGTGGCTACCCTCAGGGTGGGTGCCCGTAAATTCGGCTTTACGCGACCCCAGACGCGTCTCGCCAGCGCGTTGCGTTACGCCTCCCACGCACCACCATCAGCGCAGAGCCCTTCGCACCTCGACAGCGACGACAAAAGACGACTCTGCGACCGAGACATTGTCGTCGGGACCAAGTATGCCGCATTCAGTCCCCGCGGCGTCCAGGTCCTCCCCCGGCGCCGTCAAGGACGAGCCGATGGAGGAGCCCAGCGGCGTCCCCAGCGACCTCAGCCCTGCGGCGGCTGCCGACCACGACGTCGACATGGACGGCCAAAACGCGCAGGACGATGCCGATGCTGCGCCCGGACCGGTCAAGGAAGGGGTCAAACTGGAAGAGTTGTTCCAAGATGACGATTCCGACGAAGAATTCCCCAGCTCGGCGCCCGTCAAAGCAGAAGCGCCAACCTCACCAGCCAGGCCAGCGTCGCCGACGTGCGTGATTGCGCCCTTGACTCTGTCCCGAACCAAGCATCTTGCTGACCGGAGCTCATGCACAGTGAAGTCACATCACTCAAGGCCTCCGACCCCGAGGTCATGCGCAGCTTCTACCAACGACTCTTCCCCTGGCGACAGCTGTTCCAATGGCTGAACCACAGCCCCACGCCCACCAACGACTTTGGCAATCGAGAATTTGCATTTACCCTCCAAAACGATGCCTACTTGCGATACCAATCCTTTGCCACGGCAGACCTGTATGCAGCGAGATGAGGCCTATCCTACCCGCACTTCGAGCCGCATACTAATACGTCCGCTGCAGCCTCCGGAAAGATGTCCTCCGCCTCAACCCCTCGCGTTTCGAGATTGGCCCCGTCTACACAATGAACCCTCGCGACCGCAAGACGAACACGTCCGCATTCAAGGCTCTCGCCAAGGAGCTCTGCTTCGACATCGACTTGACAGACTACGACGACGTCCGCACGTGCTGCGACAAGGCTAATATCTGCAGCAAGTGCTGGGCCTTTATGACCATGGCCATCAAGGTTGTCGACGCGGCGCTGCGTGAGGACTTTGGCTTCAAGCACATCATGTGGGTGTACTCTGGGCGACGAGGCGCCCACGCGTGGGTATGCGACAAGAAGGTCCGTAGCATGGACGACCAGAAGCGGAGGGCCATCGCGGGCTACCTAGAGGTGGTCAAGGGCGGGGCGCAGAGCGGCAAAAAGGTCAACGTGTGGCGGCCGCTGCATCCTCATCTTGCGTAAGTCGTCCCCGAAACCACCCATCCGCAGCCAGCTTGACGGAGTGCTGACGTGAACATCGGTAGCCGGAGTCTCGAGATCCTCAAACCTCACTTTCAACAAGACGTGCTCGAGGTGCAAGACCCCTGGGCATCGGGCGAGCAGGCCGAGAAGCTTCTCCAGCTGCTTCCCGACCGTACCCTAAACGACTCGCTGCGGCGCAAATGGGACGCGGCGCCCGGGCGGGCGTCCACGTCCAAGTGGGCCGACATCGACGCCCTGGCCAAGACGGGCGCGAGCAAGAACCTCGATGCCAAGGCCCTGCTCGAGGCCAAGCAGGATATCGTGCTCGAGTACACGTACCCGCGGCTCGATATCGAGGTCAGCAAGAAGCTCAACCATCTGCTCAAGAGCCCCTTTGTCGTACATCCGGGCACCGGCCGCGTCTGCGTGCCCATCGACACCCGGAGACTAGAGGAGTTTGACCCGCTCAGCGTGCCCACGGTGCAGGACTTGCTCGCGGAAATTGATGCGTGGAAGGACGACGGCAGCGGCAGTGATGAGCACGACAAGAACAAGGACAAGGGCGTGTCGGACTGGGAGAAGACGAGCCTCAAGCCCTACGTCGAACAATTCAGGACGTTTGTGGCGGGCATCATGAGGGACGAGAGGGACGGGCGGGTCAAGCGTGAGCGGGACGAGGAGTCTATGGAGTTTTGAGGGATGGCATGTGTTTTAACGTAAAGGCTCATGATGCTGTAAATGAAATTTGGGCTGCAACAGGATAGCTGGCTGGCGTAATTTTTGATTCAAGATAGGCTCATTGTGGTTCCGCTTCCTCCATGCCCTTATCCGCCACCGTGACTGTTGCTTCCTCTATCCCGTGCTCAACACCATCATCGTTTTCGGCTCGCACCTCTTCTTCCTCCTCCTCTTCCTCTTCACAAGCATCTTCACCAATAAGCTTGCCCCCCTTCCGCTTCGGGATGACGGCCACAAAGGCCTTGCCCCAGTCTTCAGTCTCGAGCCATTTGAGCATGATCTCGACGACGTGGTTCGTGGCCAGCACCTGCCGGCTCTGCATCACCATGAACTGGCCGATGGGCAGCCGCGCCGTGCGGATGCCGAGCGCGCGCGCACGCCGGTAGCACAGCCCCTTTTCGCGGTTCTTGTCGACGAGCCCGCCGATGACGTAGCTCGTGTGCGGCTCGAGGCGCTGCAGCGTGTACGGCGATTCCGACGTGAGGTAGACGACGTCGCTGTAGGCGGCGTTGGGCTCCGGCTGCGGCTCCGGCAGGGGAAACGGCTCGCGCTCGTCCTTTTCCCACGCAACGAGGCCCGCGTCGTCGACGCTGCGCTGCAGCGGCGCAATCATCTCCCCGCCCGCCTCCTTCATCCGCTGCCGCGCCCTCTCCGCGGCCGCCAGGAACCCCCCGGCCTCGAAGCCGACGCCCTTCCAGTTGACGTGCTGGTTGCCGAGCGCGTGCGTGAAGCGCTCGTCGATCTTGCCCTGCCACCCGGCCATCCACAGGTGCGCCTTGTACTTGCCGTTGCGGTTGTCCGAGTAGCAGCGCGTGACCTGGCTCGAGAGCGACACGCGCTCCTTGTCCGTCATGTAGCGCTCAAAGTCGCAGTCGATGACGAGCGCGACGGGCACGAGCGTCGCGGGCTCCTTCTTGGGGAACACGGTCGCCGGGTCGGCGCCCTGCGCGATGAGGGCCGCGCGCACCTCCCGCAACTTCTCCTTGCGGCCGTGGCGCTTCTCCTTGCGGCGCTTGCGGCGGTCGTCTTTGCTGTCCTCCCACTCTTGTTGCTTGCGAAGGCGCTTCAAGGCGTTCTTAGACATGGGCGCAGCTGCCGGTGCCCCGGGCTCAGCGGTGGAAGCAGAGGTGATTTCAGCAGCGGCGGCTTCGGTCGGCTGATCCTGCGTCTTGACTTCTTGTGTCTGGGTCTTTAGAGTCTCATGCTCTTGAGACGTTGGCTGAGGCTCGGTCGCCTCGGCCTGGACATTGGGGGCCTCTGCGGAGCTCATGCTGTGAGGCTCGGTCGCGAGATTGACTGTGTACTTTGTTTTGGCTGATGGCAGATGCCACAATTGGAAGCTAAAGGAGGCTTCAGAGGCTGTCAATGCCGTTGTTCCGAATTTTGATGTACACGGGCAGACTGCATGTATAAAGTGCTGAAGGCGGACTCAATGACACCAGCCCGGACGAATATATGCCTTGAATGAATTGCAGACTCCCTGGAATCTCGGAAGGAAGTGCCAAGGGTTTTCAAGTTTCGCGTCTGTAGCTTCACAAGATAAGTCCTACTTGCGAGCTTTCGTGGGCGTCTTAATCTCATGAACATCGCTTGTCGTCTGGCTCACATGGCTTCACCCAAAAATTGTTAGTGGGGGGAGCTCAGCAGTGGGCCCCAAAAGCCAGAAACACGGCCGCCAATCCGCGCTGCTCAATTGACCATCAGTCACGTGAACCAGGCGCCTTACCTCAGCAGTCCACCACTCATTCCCCAAAGCTGGCCCGGTTTGAGTTGAACCACGAAGGCCCTCAAGGCAAAACAGCTCCTCCTGTTTCCCCGTCAGCGTCAACCCCGACGACGCCATGGATCGCCAGATGAGCGTCAGCCCCAAGGCTCTCATGGAGGAGTCCGACAAGCCCTACGCCCCCCACGATGTCCTCGACGAGACGGCCAAGACGGCCCTCGTCGGCCTCGGCAGCGGCTTCTTCCTCGCCGCCATCCAGAATGCCCTCTCGAAGCGCAACGTCGGCGCCATGAGCGTCTTCACGCGCGGCGCCCCCGTCATTGGCATCTGCGGTATGGAGACCCGAGCACATGCATGCGCGGCGCCAATTGGCGCGCGGGGGAGCAGCGTTTGCTAACTGGGATTGCAGCCGCCGGCCCCGGTGCCTACGCCTTCTTCTCTCGGACGATGATGAACCTGCGCGAGAAAGATGATGCCTGGGCCGCGGCCTTTGGTGGTTTCATGTGTGGTGGTGTTCTCGGCCTGCCTTGTACGTTCAATTGGCGCTGATTGAACCGTCTCGCCGTCAGTTGCTAACAGCGTCGCAGCCCGGAGGATGCCCGTCGTCGTTGGCCTCGGCGCCCTCGTCAGTACCATCCAGGGATCCCTGCACTTCTTCGGCGGACGCATCGATAGCTTCAAGAAGGAGAACGATGAGTTTGAGCGCAAGGAAAAGCTCCGGCGGACGACGCGGGTACCCATCGAGCAGACCGTTGCGGAGATTGGTGAGGGGCGAGGTAAGCCCATTCTGTCCATCCGTGCAAGACAAACGACATGCTAAATCCATACCAGGCATCCGACCTGCCGGCTATGAGGAGCGGAGGCGAGAGCGTATTAAGGAGACGTACGGGTTCGAGATTAACCCCGTCAGCGCGACTGTCGAGGGCAGCCAATAAAGGACAAAGGCGACCCACCGATATACCCGTTGGGAACATGTATATACCTCTTCTGGGGCGGGAGAAGAGCTGCCACTACTAGAGAAATGGAGTTTCCTTGTTTGACCCTTTACACGATGATGTCGACACTCGGTCCGCCTGGCCACACTGGGCCCCGGTTTGCAAGTTCCGCTGCATCTCCTGTGCGAACGAACTCGCGTCTCGTTGCATGATCACAGCCGTGTGCAGTATGTGCGCACGAGTCCAGTGCCCAATACTATTTGCACCTCGAGAAGGCTCGCCGTCATCGTTTCAACTCAAAGATTCACGCTGCCACGATGATTAGCAGGCTGGGAAGCAGTCGCGGACTCGGGGTCCAAGACGATGACTGTAGAATAATGATGAACAGCTGCTGGTGGCTGCTTGTCTTTTCTGGCTACCACGACTACCCATTTCCTTCCCAATATATACCACGGGTTGAAATCCCAAGACGCCCGCTTTTGATAGATACTATACACCAGTTGCCCATATCGGTAAGTGCCCTCGCTCTTGGCCCGTTCATAGGGCTTTGACAGATTGGAAAAAGGGATTGGCAAGCAGCTTGGAGTCGGCGGCGACAAGCTCCTTCAGCTTGGCGACCTGCTCCTCCTTGGTCATCTCCCCGCCTTTGACCTGGTCCTTCCACTGGATCAGCAGCTGCTTGAGCATGGCGCTGCCCTCCTCGACGTCGTCCTTGTTGTAGCTCAGCGCAAGGTCTTCGTGCTTGCTGGTAAAGTCCTCGAGCTCGTCGGCTTTGCGCTTGGCCATGCGCACCACCTTGTCCGGGAAGCGCACCAGCTCAGCCACGTGGATGCCGAAGCTCTGGTCGCAGATGCCCGGCTCGACCTTGTATAGCAGCGTCACCTCGCGCTTGGCGGCGCTGTCGTCGCCGGTACCGCTGATGTGCGCAGTAACGTGCAAATTTGTGACCTGAGGGTGCTGGTCCGCCAAGGCCGTCAGCTCGTGGAAGTGCGTAGCGAACATGGCAAAGCAGCCAATCTCCTTGACGATGTGTTCCGATATAGCCCACGCCAGGCCGAAGCCGTCGTACGTCGACGTGCCGCGGCCCAATTCGTCAATGATGATGAGAGACTCAGCCGTGGCTGACTTGAGGATGTTGGCGGTTTCGAGCATCTCGGCCATAAAGGTTGACACGCCCTTGAGCTGGGAGTCGCTCGCTCCGACACGGGCGAGAATGGAATCGAATATGGTCAACTCCGCCTCGGCGCACGGCACGAAACAACCGACCTGCGCCATGAGGGCGATGACGCCGGTCTGGCGGATGTAGGTCGACTTGCCGCCCATGTTGGGCCCTGTGATGATGAGGAACGAGGACTTGTCCCTTGTCAGGTCCACGTCGTTTGTGATGAACTGGACATCGTCTTGCAGCTCCATGCAGGGGTGGCGCGCGCCCACGAGTCTGGTCTGGCCCTCGCCACGGGGATGAATCTTAGGCCGGACGTATGCCTCGGGGGCGTGGACGGAGGTGTGCGCGAGGGAAACGATGACATCAAGGTGGGCGAGCACGCCAGCTAGCCTCTCGAGGACGGGGCAGTACGATGATGCGACATTGACGACCTCGTTGACAAGGCTGCTCTGTGTGCGGTTGTAATTTTGCGACAGCTGGTCGTGCTCACGGCGGTACGCCTGCATCTTCTTGGTGGTAAAGTAAACGCCGTTCTTCTGCGTCGAGCACTCTTGATACTTGGACTTGTTACGGATGCTGCCCGCCTCTTGCCTCGTTAGGCGCATGCACACACCGTGGACCTTGTGGTTCGTCTCGAGAAAGATCTTCTTGTCGGCTTCCTGGCCCAGATCACTAGCCGCTTCTTTGAACTCCTCCCTGATGTCGCGATCCAGCTGGTCCAGCTTCCTGCGGATGGCTCTCAGACTTTGGTCGTATTCGGACTTGATGACATACTCGTGTCTGTCGAGCGCATCGAGATCGACCGTTTGCTCCACCATATCCTGCAGTTTGCCTAGGCTGTCGGAGAGGTCCCGCAGCTTGGAGGTGTACGCCTCGTCCAGCGGGTCGCGGTAGGCCTCATCCATTACCCCCTCGAACGTGCCGATGAAGCCGGGTAGTCGAATGACGACTTGATATGCCCGCACGACGTCCTCGAGGTTCGCCTTGCCGCGCTGGAATCGCTTTGACAGGCGGTAAAGATCCGGCACGGAGCGAAGGTGCTCTTCCTGCAGGGTTTGGCGAAGCTCGGTGTCGTTGAAAAAGGCCTCGACGAGCTGCTGCCGCTTCTCGATTTCCTCCTTGCTCATGAGGGGTTGCTTGAGCCACTGCGCCAGCAGCCGGCTGCCGACTGGGGTCTTGCAGTGGTTCAGCACGCCGTAGATACTCATCGTCTTAGACCCGTCCCGCGGCCCCGGCATTAGATTCAGGGCCTTGAGGGCGGCGGCATCTAGCTTCATGAAGTGGGCCAGATCGTGCTGATACAGCTGATACTGACCAAAGTGGGAAGGGTCTTGCAGGAGGCCGAGGTACTTGATGAGAGACGCGGCGGAGCCCATGGCGAGCTTCAGATCCGCCTGTGGAAGCAAGGCAGCCGACTTCTCATCCTTGAGCAGACGCATCAAGTCCTGCTCAATGTCCCGAGTTCCAAAATCTCCCGCAGGCCGCTCCGCAATGGCTGCGCCGCAGTTGTCGATGATCTGCCGCAGTTTGGCCAGCTCTGGGTCCTTGTCCTTTTCGGCCTTATCGAACTGGACAATGCATTCCCGAACTCCAAGCTGGATGAGAAGTGACTCAAAATTGGAATATAGGTCGTTGTCGAGAAACTCGCTGACACCGAGCTCGCGGACGCTGGCATCAGCAAAGCAGACACCGACAGCCCGAGCCTCGGATGCCTTGGCGGATATTTTAACTGCCATGATTATAGGTGCAGAGTCTATCTGGCCGCCGAGATCGTCCTCCACGTCCTGCAGATTGCCGGGCGACGCTTGCTTGACGCACTTCCAATTCATACGACCGTTGGGGCTCTCCCAAATCTCGATGCGCTTGCCGAGCTTGAATAGCGCCTCCCTGAGGAATTGTCGGAACACGGTAATTGTCATGGTAACGGAAGGAAGGCCTGTATGGTCGTTTCGGCCGAGCTGCCTGACCACAGAGGTCGTCTTGTAGACCTGCATGTCTACATTAGTAGTCGAACTTCTGAAGGGCAACGACAAATCATTACGGTCTTGGCGATGAACATGGCATCTTGACCGTGCGATGTGTACCAGTCTCCTCGATCGAAGATGCGTATTGTGTCATCACCGACGTCGGGCAGAGCCTTGAAGAAGCGGATGAAGCCGCCCTCGTCGTCGAGCTGTGCAATAGATGTCAGCAAAAGGTGGAAACCAAAATATTGAGTCTCAGTAGCACAGCGTACCTTCAGCTCCGGTCTCGAAGCCATGGTGAGCGGCAGCCCTTCTGCGCAGCAATGGCGTTGGAGGATGATGACGGCGATGCTGCTGAGAATGGGTGCAGACGATGCTGGTGTCGCGTACTGGAGCCGCCCGCGCCGGGAGACGCGTTTCCCAATTAACGTCGAGTGGCTGACGCGTGATGCTGTGGCACGTGTCCGCACCGCCACTTCTTGCTGCCGTGTCACTCAAGTTACTTTGCCAGGGGTCTCATGGCCATGGAAGACATTGAGCCTCGCGGGCAGATGCACTCCCATGGCAATTCAACCCTATGAGACCATGATGTGCGAAATGCAACATCGTTTTCCCCAGCTCGTGGCTACTTACTCTGGTTTAAATGCTTTGGCGCGACGCCACCTCGCGCAAGCTCTTCTCACAGAGTCCGGCCTTGAACTCGACAATGGATGGTGTAACCAGAGGACTCAACCCAGTCATAACTGCTATAATCTATAGGGCACCGAGAACACTTATGCCCAATTCAATTCGGGAACTGAACGGACACAAGAAAGCCGAGTCTCGAGACAGCTATAGCCGTCGCGAGCCGCCGCCGCTTGTGAAGACCAACGAAGTAGCTCCTTCACCATCAAGTATTTCTCCGAAGCTGAAATCTTGATTCCTCCCTCTTCTGACACATACATACACACATGGTCGAACGATAGCTGCATAGGTAGTCAGCTTCGCACGGTTGCAACAGCGTAGCCCTTGCGGCACGCTGCTCGTCGATCGAGCCGCCGGCGCCACCTCGAAGCACGCCTGGCTGTCCATTGCTGCCGCTATTGCAGTGGAGCGTAGCAGCGCAGCCGCCCATCCAATGCGGGCTGCCACACGCGTCGTCTCATCGGGGATCTTTTGGCCGCGGGGAGAGCGGCACTCGGCTGGCCTGCAGGCCAGGCTAGTATTAAGCATGTATGTAAGCTCTTGACGACACACGAAGAACCGTGTTCGGTAACTTGCAAGGCAATCCTGCGCGATGGACCGCCGTTCGGAAAGCGGTCGGCCTTGGTGACTTACATGAACGAGCTGCGCCACAATGGTCCGCATCATCAGATGGCCTGCTGCTACTCAAACGTACTGGTAAAGCCAGCATTCTGCCTACTCATAAGCCGATCTAAGCAACGCGCCGTGACCCGTCCGTCCAGTTAAGCAAATGCCTCTTCGCAGAGCAGCGGCGTGGGTCCGTCTTGGCTGCATGGCTTCTGCGTACCATCCGGGTGCGCATGCTCAGTTAAGGCGGGCGGGCCATCAAGGTTCGCCCGTCGACGCTGCCTCTGCCAAGGCGGCATCCGCACTGCTCGCTTGACTTTGGAGCGGCTTGTAACCCAGAATTCCACGAGGGAAAAGGGGAGGCAGCGAGGGATGCGGGAGGAAGAGGGAAGGCGTTGACCAGCTTTTCTCCGCTGCGAGCGCTTATATATAACAGGCTGTGAAGTGCACGCCTCGTCTTCTCCGTCGACAATTTCGTTCCCGATAGAATTGGACAAGAGAGAGAACGGCGAAGAATTTTTATGAACATCTTTTCTGGACTAAAGGATCGGCGTCTTCAAGCTTTATTGTAAGCTTAAATCTCCCTGCAGCCCCGGGACACCCAACACACGGCTATCACGGCACGCCCTCGACCTGCTTGTCTCTCCCGAACAATTACTGTCACGGCATCTGGGACCCCATCACCAACATGTACGCCAACCTGGGCGCATGCCTCGCCCTGTGCGGCCTCGCAGCGGCGGACCTGCTACCCCGACAGACGCCTGCGCCCACAACCACTGCGGCTTCCGCGCCCGAATTTACAGCCATTTCAGGCTGCCATTTCCACGGATCGCAACTGTTCGCTTCCCATAGCCTTTTACGAAACACAGGGCACTAATTCAACGGGAAACAGATTCTGTCTTGCCGGAGAGACGGAGTACTTGGTGCAATCGACGCCCACGCAGACTACAGATATTCCGGCGCAGTTCACGGGATGCCATCACCATGGCTCTGAAATGTAAGCCCAATAGTGTCAATGCACGATCTCCAAGCCTCTTGCTAAACCAGCTTTAATTCAGGTACTGCATTGGTCCGGACGGCGAGGACGTCGAGGTCGACCCCCAGACTGACGGCGCAGAGTCCCGCGAGCACGACCATGAGCACGACTCCGCCGACGAGAGCGACGTCGGGGCCAACAAACATTGCCATTTCCATGCTGGCGTCGAGTAAGATTTTCCATGCAGCTGCGGCATCAATCTGGCACATCTAACACTCTGAAAGGCACTGCGTTGGGGGCCATGAAGAGGAGGGCGCGACGCCCAAATGTGACACCGTTAAGCGCGAATACAATATCGGTCTGCGGGTCGGTCTACTTTTTGCCATCCTGGCCACCAGCGCCCTAGGTACGCGTCCGGTGTCGTCCATCTCTGATTGCGTCTGTATCAACTAATTATCCCGGCTCGTTAGGCGTCTTCGGCCCTATTCTCCTGCACAGGATCATGCCAAGAAAACTGAATCTCGCCTTCATCATTATGAAGCAATTCGGCACCGGCATCATCATCTCCACAGCCTTTGTCCATGTAAGTCATATTCATGTCAATACTCGACTCTGCAGACAAGCGCTAACCTCCGGATCAGCTCTACACCCACGCCTCGCTCATGTTTGCCAACAAGTGCATCGGAAGTCTGGACTACGAGGCAACCACGTCTGCTATCGTTATCGCCGGCCTATTCTTCTCATTCATCATTGAATACCTCGGCCACCGCATTGTGCTTGCTAAGTATAGGTCTGCGGCGGCTCTCTCACCCGAAGACAGGGCCAAGGCCGTATTGTCAAGTGAGGTCGTCACCATTCTGGTCATGGAGTGTGGCATCCTCTTCCACTCGCTCCGTAAGCCTCACCCTATTCATCGTCTCTTACTAGTGTTGCAAACCTCGAGCTGACACTCCTGGATCTAGTCATTGGCTTGACCCTCGTGGTTGCCGGCGACTCATTTTTCCTCACCCTCTTCGTCGTCATCGTCTTCCACCAAGTCTTCGAGGGCGTCGCTCTTGGCACACGGATCGCCACCATCGGCTGTCAAGAGCACCCAAGAATCGTAGACGGCAGCAGCCCCGTGCGACATAACGCTGAAGACACCGACAAGTCTACCGGCAGCCCCACTGAGGAAACGGCCGGCGTCCATTCCTTTTCCACTCCTCAGTACGGCCTGTCCATGAAAAAGAAGCTCGGGCTCGCGTCCCTGTTTGCATTTATCACTCCCATAGGCATGGCCATTGGCATTGGCGTCCTGCATCACTTCAACGGCAACGACAGGTCCACCCTCATCGCCATGGGAACTCTGGACGCCCTCTCTGCCGGTGTCCTCATCTGGGTCGGAGTTGTCGAGATGTGGGCCGCCGACTGGATGATCGGCTCTCACGGCCACAAAGCTGAGTTGGCAGAGGCGAACTTGCTGACAGTCGGACTTGCTGGAACCGGACTCGTGGCCGGCCTGGCGCTGATGAGTCTGCTGGGCAAGTGGGCTTAAGCGGCCCGTCGATCAATGATTAATGATTCATCGGATGCAGCTTATACCCATTCAGCGGCTGTAGTACAGCCAGCCTGAAATGAAAAGGACAAGAGGGGATACAGTGCCACAAGAGTTGGAGCATCTGCCGCAGCCCCAATAAACCAAGGTGTGGCAATAGATATGGGCTCGAAACAGGTTTGTATGATGTCTTTACGACCAGCAACCTATAATAAGAAAATGGATGCGCAACTAAAATGCCATTGCATCTCCTCGTGATGGTTCTGAAAGGTGTTGTGCCGAACAGTCTCCAAATAGTTACTCGGGGTTATGACATTGGCCTGCGTGTGAAAGTCACTTAGAAGCAACCGGGCTGCAGAGCGGAGGAGTCTACTTTATAGTCGAGGACGTCGCAAAAGGCTTGCATAAGATCGCACTGAAGCAGAGAAGTCGTTGAGTGCAACGACCACGACTAGAGCCTCGTCTATACTGGCAGTGTGGCTGACGGCACTAGACTTGAAGAACGAAACGCAGACATGGCAAGCAGGAGTTCCGTCGAGCAGCTTGCTTCGTAGGACGAACCGCTCCAGTGCATCGTGACAGAAGCACGCGGGAGGGCGACTTGTAAGAGTCTTGGGCACAGATAGGGGGCCATCATTGGTGCCGCTTGATTGGAGTCTTGGTCCCTGCATTCGAGGACCTACGGCAGAGATAGCGAGCCGTAGTCAAAGCCACATTACCTGACAGACCGAGAGAACGTTCCGTCGCTTACGCAATATTTCATATCGTATTGACCCATGCCAGCCGCGGTGGATCACTCTCGATTGGCTGCAGAGGCAAGGCACAAGAAGCACCAGATCAAGCATGGCATCCCTGCAGTTTGATAATCGAGAACCCAGCTTCCCAGGCCGTCGCCCAACCTCCACGTGCATCTCCACTCTCAAGAGATACGATACCCCTGTCCATGGAACCTCGAAAGGAAAATTGCGCCGCGGGTCTGGCGGGCACTACCTACGTATGGGGAGTACGGAGACGAGGCCCACGAGAGACGACTTCTGCGCTTCCGGCCAGGCTTGTTGCCAAGCTCGAATCTCATGATGGACGATGCGCGACGACAGCATCAGGCCTGAACGGCGCTGCTCCACTGGCTCGGTGGGACATGTCTGTGCTGGGTGTCCAAGGAAGAAACGAGATGAAATTCGGGGGATCAGATATTTGGACGATTTTGTGGCTCAAGGCCGCCACCAAGGCGGAGGGGACCGCACACAGAACCACTACCTTAGTCTAGTGCACCACTAGGCGCTGTGGCCCGCATCGCGTTGGGTGGCCTTGGAACTTTGACCTGCTAGTCTAGCGACCTCGCCATCCCCTCTGCGCGCTGCAGTCTGCAGCCCCTGCGTTGGTCCATGCTGCGTTGTTCGCCAATTGTGTCTAACCGGCCGGCAGCCGCCGCGGCACCACACTGTCGGGTGCGCTCAGGACTCTCTCCGGGGCTGGCGCCATCCGCATCAAATGGGCGTCTCCAGGCCAAGCTAAATGCAGCGCTGATGCAGTGCACAGACGGGTTTTCAATTTGCCATCGATGGCTCGTTGGCGGCAACTGGACTCTGGTCTCTGCATGCACGCACCTGAATCAACATCCCGTCCTCCCACGGCGACCACCACCACCCCAGACTCCAGCGCCAATGCAGGCCGCTGCATGGTATTATTGGCAAGGCCGCGTATCCTGGAGGCGGCTAGCGCTGGAGCAGACCAACCCAGGACCGCCCATGGCTGTGGGATTCTCTTCGTCGTTTGGAGGGGCTTACTCGAAACCGTCCAGCGGGCGCCTCCCCCTGACTGTTAGTGCCTGGCCGGGAGAGACAGCGGCGATACCCCCCAAAGTGGGGGAACCTCGACGGCCCCGGGAGGCTATCAGGTTCCTCCCGGTCACTCCCCGCCAACCTTCTATCGGCGGCGAGCAGTTCGTCCTGGTCGCCTCCCCTGTCCCTGCCGCAACCATCAATTAATCGACCCAACCATCCCAGCCCAGTCTCTTCCTTCTCCTCTTCTTCCGCTTCCTCGTTTCCCACCTTCAACGCTCCCTTTGCAGCTGCTCGTCGCTCTTTTTCTGCTTCTCCAAGATCCTTTCCGGCGTTGAGACGAAGTCTCGGGCGGTTCCCTCTCTCGTGCCGATACTCTCCTTTAATTGCGAGCTGCACGTCCAATCAGGTCCTTCAGGAGCCCCCAGCTGCGAGGCAACCAAGCACCTCTCGACGACACCCGTCCTTCTTTATTCGGCGCAACTTCACCTTGGCGCTTCCCATAAACCTCGAACTGCGATCCGTTAGGCTTGCGTGCGTCTCTATTGCGAGCGATTTGCAGCTTGGCTGGACCCGTGCCTCCTTCGCCGCGCCTCAGCCACCATTTCTATACCGCAGCCATGGGTCACAGTTTCATGGACCGCATCCAGGCCAAGCTGGAGCTCTTTCGGCTTGAGCAGCGCTACACGCGGCGCCGCAACCGCCGCTCCACCTTCGTATCCAATGCCGTCTACGTCGACGGCGAGTACATTTACCAGACCCCCAACAGCACCGGCTCATCCACCGACTCGAGCACATCCCGCATCGATGCTCTCCACGGCGAAAAGGCCGTGGCGGTTGCCGCCGCCAAGCACACAGCCCACATGGCTTCCACCAACACTGAGACGCCCGCACTGCCGGAGCGCAAGCGGCTAAACCGCTTCAGCTCAATGCCCGGCTTTGGCGCCAGCTTCGGCAAGGAGAGACCACAAGTCGTCGAGCGGCGAACTAGCATGATTAGATGAGCCTTGTTGCTACGCATGCTTTCTCGACAACAACGACCATGGTCGGCAATGTACGACGGCTGCATCGGCGGACAAGCCTTATCCAGGGATTCAGGCCATGACTTACTGCACTGCGCATAATGGATACGCGCGCTTCATTCTCTCACGAACGCTGCATATTGGGCTTCTCGTTATTTTTATTTTCTTGGCTTCTCTCGACCACATGGCATAGCCTATGCTCATTTGCGCAGGACATTGGACGGGCAACGGATGACTCAATTGGAAAACGAGCGAGCCGGGATTCTGCACGCATTTCTGGCCATGGTGGTCCAAAGGATGTCGCGCTGGGATACATACCATACTGTACATAGACGCAATAGACGTTGGCAACTTACGCTCGCTCGCCACGGCATCTAGGGCCACTCTCGGTGGTCCACATGAGACTGTCTACATGATGCGTCGCGGCAACATACGAGTCCCTCTAGTTCGCCATGCTAAAGGTGGCAGTGGCTCATTGCGTTCCGTGTCAGCCGCGCTTGGCGCCTGCGAGCGTCGTTGAAGTTTGCGACACGGAGCGGGGGTACTTCATGCGACGAAGAGGGGACGGGAACAGGCAGAAGTGAGATCTGCGACGTTTGAGACCTGCATCGGGAGGGCATGATTCATCCAGACAGTTCACGGGACACCATCCTCGGAACGAGTGGGCCTGGGCTGCTGCTCAGATGTTTCGACATTCAACGCGTGCCACCAAGCACGTTGCAGCTGCCGAAGTCGGTATGCATTCATTGGATGTCAGCTGCGGTGCAGCTTCGCAATGTGACAAAGCTGGAGGGCCTTGAGAGGTCGTCATCGTCCTCGCAAGACGAGCATCGCCGTTGTATGAGAACACTGAAATGGCGCCGTCACAGGAGTGAAGCTTGACATCGCAATCGCTTTTTGAACCAATATTACGTTGATACTCCGTAATACTGCACGGATTTTCAAATGCTTGGCTCGTGAATTGAGGGTTATGCACGCGGAAACCTTCTCTGGCAAAGGTCCACCGGCCGACACATCGAAGGCAGGCAATGTAGGCAAGCCATTCAACAGACACAGAGCCAAATAGAAACATCAATAAAATCACAGGGTACATCTTGCCAAAAAATTCTCTTTCAAGAAAGCAAAAGCCATTTGTACATCGCCATCCCCATGGTACGCCCTTCCCCCAACGCCTTTGCGCCGTGGCTTTGCCTCCATCAACGAGGCGTGCATGCATGCTGTCAATTCCAAAACGCTACACCGTCAGCAGACCCTCGTACGCCCTTTCAACTGTCCGCCCACCCATGCCAGGCACAGCCCGCAGCTGCGCTAGACTGCCAATGCGCCCGCCGTCTTCGGCCTCCTGTGCCGCCAGCTCCAAGTAATCGACTAGGTCTTGTGCTCGCTTTGGTCCGAAGCCTGCGAGGCCGCGAATCTGTGAAAGATCTCGCGTGTTGATGACACCGAGGAGCTGTCTTGTGCGCGGCGACGTTGGACCAAGGGTGGCGTCAACGGCTGGGATTAGCAGCTTGGTCGTCGTCGGCTTGGCCTTCCTGGACTTGTTTTTAATAGCACGAGGGAAGGATTCCTCCTCCACGTCTGCCTCGACTGCATCTTGGTAGTCGCCATCATCGTCGACCCTGACTCGTAGTCTACTCTGTCTTTCTGAGGTTGGAGGGCTTTGACGCTCTGCATGATCGCCTCCTGAAACGCCCAGGCGTGACCGCAGACGCTCAATCTTGCCCAATAATTTGGCCTGGCCGGGGAAGAAGGGCAAGGCCAACTCATATGCCTTGAGGGCGGCGGAATCGTTGCCTTTCTCCTTGTGCTGCCGAGCTGCCAACAGGTACCGAAGTCCGTCCGACTTGGAGTCCTCCCGCCAGTCCTCGCTCTCAATCCGTCGCTCCAGCGCCTCAAGTCGTCTTTGTACGGCATCGCTGAGGTCGGGCTGGGCCGAAACGGGCGGTGGAGCAACCGTCTTTTCTGCTGCAGTCCTCGCGGCCAGGATCTCACTGACCTTCTTCTCCACCATGGCCTCTATCTGAGCAGCCGACACCGTGACGGAGTCTTCCCCAGCAGGCCGGGCAACCTTGGCCGGCCTCGGGATGACTTCGTGCTCAGAAGGGCGCTTGTGGGAGCTCCGGCGTGGAACAAGACTCGCAATGGACGTCGGACGTGCTATGGCCGACGGCTTCGCCTTGTCTGTGTACACGCTGAAGGCTTTGACAGGCTTGTCTGCGTCCGCAGCCTTTGCAGCAATGTTGCCGTTGTGAACGTTGTGCGCATTGGCCAACGGGCGCAATGGCTGTCGAACGACGCCGCCTCCTGTAGCAGAGTTCGTTCTAGGAACCTGCTTGAAAACGACCTCGTTTTCAATCTCGCGGACCTCGATTCGCTTTGCGCGGGAGCTGACATTTAGGCTGCTGAGAGTATCCAGGTGGTAGCTCCTCAGCGGCGACAGGTTCAGAATCATGACGGTGATGCCATTGTTCTGGCCTAGCGACAGAATGCGCGTCATCTTGGATTCGCGGTATGGTATCCGCTTGTCTCCGCGAGAAATGGCGTCGATGCACTGGCTGAGGACAAACAGGCTCTTGTTGATGGCAGCCGACTCAACGAGTCGCTCCTTGCCATTGTCGGTCCGCCGATTGTCTTCCGAGCCTGCAAGATCAATGGCGGAAGCTGTGCTCTCCCGAATGGTGTCGCCCGTGGTCTGCGTCAGCTTGACGCGTAGGATTGCATGACTGCGGCTGCTATGGGCATTGAGCTTGGTGGCAGCCGTGACACGGTTGTTGTTTGCTTCGATGTACATCTTTTCAAAGTCCTTGAGGTCCTCGCACGCACGCTCTGACAGACCACAGACGACTGTCCTTCCACTGGCCTCAGCTCGCAGCGGCAGTCCAGACGGCGTTCGCTTCTCGACGGGCTCGAGGAGGTCAAAAACCTTGTCGTTGTAGATTTCGTAGTATGATAGGGTCACTCGCACAGTCGTGTTCCCTTCCGTGTCCTTCATGATCTTCTTGCCCCTGCGGAAGACGCCACTTAGCAGCCGCGGAATCACGCCTCGGTCAGCGAGCTTGAGCCCTCCTCGCATCGTGTGCGTCTTGCCCGTGCCAGTGACGCCGTAGGCGAAGATGGTGACATCGTAACCCTGGAATAGCGACTTGAGATGCGGTTGCACTACATTATGTTAGCGGCTGGCGGCGGTACCGATGCGTCGTCGTGGTCGAGCAATTCGAGCTTGGCGCACCTTCGGAAGTAAACAACGCCTCCTGCGACGTTGACCGCTCGTAGACGCCATTGAAGGCAAACGAGAACTCCTCGGCCTCGTTCTTGGGGTTCGGGATCTTGACAATGGTGCTGGGATTGCCCGGCTCCACGCTATCGGCGCGGACGATGATGTCCTTGTCGTGCTCGTTGTCCAGCAGCGGGCGGATTCTGGCCACGACGCGGACCGACATGGTCAAACTCAATTGAAGGGATCCCAACCAACGACGCAACGGCGCAACAACAAAGGAAACCGGCCAATGCAGCATCTGCACGCAAAAAAACCTCCGACGTCGAATATGAACGATGCTAGAGCTGATGCATCTGTGCTCGGCAGACAATAGCAGATTTAGCCGTATAGTTCTGCAAGGATCGAGGGTCGTGGATGGTTGGATCAGCAAGCGAGCGAGGGTGGCTGCGTTGTCCCAGCAACGGCCTCGCAACGGGCCGGAAAAAGCCGCCAGCGAGCCGAGCCTGGCTGGCCCTGGCGTTACTTTCTTGGCCCATTCCACGACGTCAGTTTCCTGCCCACCTCGAAATCTGCCGCACGACAAGACTAAGCTCGCGAGAGCTCGGAACCACTACAAGACGCAGCACAATGCGAGGACCGTCGCCATTGCTCCGCACAACGCGGCGCCTGCGGCTCCAGCAGCCGGCGTCGTACGTCTGCCGGCAATGCAGAGCCATCCAGATCAGCGCCGCGCCCAGCACCGACGCCCCCAAGGTCGGCGGGGATGCCTTTGGAGCTCCCATTGAGACGACGAGGGACATGGCCGGTATGGCTGAACTTTTCCCGCTGGGGAACGCTCATGAAGACGCTCGCAGCTAACTGTTGATGCGCGCAGATGCCCGATTCGAAGTCCTCGGCTCGCCATACTCGCTGCTCTCCGTGACGCTCTCGGCGTCGCAGAAGCTCTACACGCGGAGGGGCACACTCGTTGCCGTCGCAGGAAAGCCGGACAACGTAAGACAACAATCTAAGGAGACGCGTCTGCACGAACGAGGCAACGAGCTGACGTTTTTCAATGGCAGGCGCAATCGACACTGTCCCTTCTGAACCCGCTGACACGCGCACTCTTCGGCGTTCCCTTCCTATATCAGCGAATATTCGCCACGACGCCGATTACGGCCCTCATCTCGACCAAGTCACCGACGACAACTTTTACGGTTCTACATCTCGATGGAACGACAGACTGGATGGTGGCGCAGCGTAACGCATTGCTTGCGTGGACGGGACACACACTGTCGCTGTCGTCACGGATCCAGAGGAGCCTGTCGCTCGCGTACTGGGGCAGCACGCATTTGACCGGTCGTGGGCTGGCGGCCCTCTCTGCACCAGGCCAGATATACCAGCTCACGCTGTCAGAGGGCGAGGAATTCGTCGCCCACCCAGGGAGCGTCGTGGCATACTCTGTCTCGAGGAGCCCGCCACAGCCGTTCCGCTTCAAAAGCTCCAGCCTGCGGCTCCAGGTGCCGTCGCTGACGTCTTGGATTCCCGGCACCGAGTTCATGAAGAACATGCGCAAGACGGACACGTACAAGTTTCTAGCCCGAACACTCTTCAGCCTGCGGACCGCGACGCGGCGCACAATCTGGGGCGACCGACTGTTTCTGCAGTTCAAGGGGCCGGCCACAATCCTCATGTCGAGCCGCGGCGTGCGCGTTGCAGATGCGCTCTCCAGCGAGCAGATCAACGAGATTGCGGACACGCCGGCCGGCGCCCTGTCCAAGGCTCTAGAGGCGCCTAGCCAGGCAAAGGGGCAGGAGGTCGCACAGGGTGCTATGACGACTGTCGAGCAAAGTCCCAATGCTCTGCACGTGGCATCGGTGAGAAGAGACGGCAAGGTGACGTTTGAGGACGCCAAGGACCTAAAGGAGTTTGTGCGATAGATTGCGGTTCTAGCATGGGACGTCTAGAAGTCCATCGAGATGGGTTCCCTCTTTGTCTGTATCCTTATTCACGGCCCAGTCGTGCAAATTGAGAATGCAAAATACCGCGGCTAAATGAATACGGATGTCGCTCACGCTGGTCAAGCTTATTCCAGTTCTTGACTGGATCCAGATTTACAGCCAAGTCGTGGTGCTTTAGTAGTCCGTATAAAAAAAGACCGAAGTCAAAATGCCGAGGGTGGAATGAGGCTGTAAGCCAAAACTTGCACGGGCGCGCGGGTAAATCAGCAGGAGCCTCAGCAAGAAGAAAGAGCACGTTTCGGAGCTGAGCCAACGATCCGTAGCATGTTGCGTCGGATTTCCCCCAATTGTTGGACGCGTGCCTGGTTGCGTTCTCAGTGACGATGTTGGGCTGGTCATTTCCCATCATCAGCTGCAAGTGACGAGATCCAACGCTGCAAGCCCACTTATGCCCCGAGAGCCGAGCCGCGCATTTGCTTCGTGCTTCGTAAGCTAGAGCACTGCATGTACGAGTATCACACGCAGCCCCGAGCAGGGGTCCCGTCGAACATCGAATTGTCAGTTGCAAGCCCTGTGCGCGCGCCTTTGCGCAATTCAATGGAGAGGAGTCGCCCGGCGGGAGCTGGCTGGGTTGGGGTTCGGGCTTCGCGTCTCCAGTTAAGCGCGAACATGGGGCGCCGGGGATAGGACTTGCTGCAACGGGACTGGGCGCCGCAGGTAGCGTAGCGTAGCGTAGCGTAGCTGCATCCGGAACGGTGAGCTTGTCGCGGGTAGGATCTGGAACATGGTAGTAAGTTTGTGATGGCCTTTGCCCGAAGCAGAGAGATGCACGGCGGGTTCCTGCTGGCTTATGCGCAGAGTTGAGCACAATGTGAGTCAATGTTCTGAGTGAACCGCACACCTGACTTGATGAAGAAGAGGGGCAGCGGCTGGAACAAGATTCAATTGCAAATCTGGCGGCTCATCTCTGCTGAGCAGCAGCCTCGTCCCCCATCTGCCGGGTTCCCAGGTGCCTTGCCATGGTGATTGTCAGATCCCGGAGCACACAGCAGCAGCATACCTAACAAAAACGTCACGCACGAGTAGAAATGACCTGAGCGGCTGAGGAAAGGGTGCTCACTCGAACGCCTAAATCCGACCCCGAGCCCAAAGCCCGGACCCCATCCGCCAGCCTGATTGCGTCGGCGAGATGTGCTCCACTCCAGATCGACGCCTGGGGCGCCCAACGGCGCAGGCGTCAGGGCCCAGGGTTCGGAGACCGAGGGGCCAGTGAGATTCGCGCAGCTGTTACTCGCGCAGCGCGATGGCCCGTGGGGGCTGTTTGCGTGCTCAGTTGACTCAAAATGTTCATGGGCCGTGCTGTCGAACGAGTTTTATCTACTTGTCAGCTCAAGGAAGGAGAGGCTTGACGATAAATACCAACGTGGTTCCTGCTCGTTGGCGTGGCCCCAGCCAGTCAACGCTGCCACTGCATCTCACCGCCGACTCGAAACTGTTTGCAACTTACACACGCGCGCCCAGAAGACCCTGGCAAAGAAGCCTTGTACAAGCCTTTCCAGGGTGTCAAATTAGTGCTGGCTTAGCACACCACGTCCGTCACGAACACGGCACAGCGGCACCGGTGAGCAGCTCATATCGAGCCGCCCCTGCATGGCCGTCTTATTGCAGATATAAAGCCACATCTGAACCCGCGACTCCTCGAGGCCATCTAGACGGCCCACGAGCCGCACTCTCTCCTCCTTGACCATCAGGCTCAAACACATCCCTGTCCGCCGGCGACATGAATGAGAAGACTCCGGCCGTCGGTGGCCGCCCATACCCCGCGGCCAACGACGACAGCACCGCTCGCAACTCCGTCGACCTTGACGCCTCAAACAGCTCCAAGACAGATGCCGACAGGTCCTCTGCCGGGGATGCCACTACCGCCGCGGCCGACCTCGAGAAAGGGTCGGAGCCGGCTGCCAAGACCGGGCCCCCAGCCGCAGTGGGGCCTCCCGGTGCCGGCGACTCGCCCGACGGCGGCCGCCAGGCGTGGCTCGTCGTCGCGGGCGGTTGGTCTGCACTCTTCTGCACCTTTGGCCTGGCCAATTGCATCGGCGTCTTCGAGCAATACTACTACAATGGGCCCCTGCACGGCTATGACAGCTCGGCTGTCAGCTGGATCACCTCGGTCCAGGTCTTTGTCATGATCTTTTGCGGCACGATAGTATGTGGCCTTCCGACTCTTTGGCTTGTGAAGTACCGGAACCAGAGGCTGACCTTTGCTCGTCTAGTTTGGACGCCTGTTCGACAACTATGGCCCGCGCTGGATCCTCTGGGGCGGGACGGTTGTTTACATCTTCGGCCTCATGATGGTGTCACTGTCCAGCGATTACTACCAACTCTTCCTCTCGCAAGCCATAGTGGCATCCATGGGCTCGAGTGCCGTCTTCACCTGCTGCATGTCCTCGCTCGTCAGCTGGTTCTCCAAGCGCCGCGCTGCCGCCTTCGGCATCATGGTGTCGGGCTCTTCGCTCGGCGGAGTCGTCCTCCCCATCATGATGAACAAGCTCATTGAGAGCATTGGCTTCCCCTGGATGATGCGCTCCATGGCCTTCATGTTCCTCGGCCTTCTCATCTTCTCCTGCCTGACCGTCCGATCGCGGCTGCCCCCCCGTCCGCGGCCGTTCAGGTTCATGGAGTACATCGACGTATTGAAGGATATCCGATTGGCAGTCACCGTCACCGGCCTGTTCTTCTTCATGTGGGGCATGTTCCTGCCTTTCAACTACGCCATGCTGCAGGCCGAGGCTGCTGGCACCTCCAAGACTCTGATCCCATACCTGCTTTCCATTTTGAACGCTGTGAGGTAAGTCTGGCCATGGGCTTTTATATTCTTCCATTTTTTGAGTCCTCTGCTAACCTGCCTCCTACAGCATTTTTGGCCGTATCATTCCTGGAATTGTCGCCGACAAGCTCGGCCGCTACAACGTCATGATTTTCATCACCTTCATCTCGGCGCTCTTCTGCCTTGCGGTGTGGATCCCCGTCAACAATACCGCCGGTATCATTGTCTTCATGGTCATCTTCGGCTTTTCTTCTGGAGGCTTCATCTCTCTCGGCCCTACCCTTATTGCCCAAATCGTTGATATTCGCCAGATCGGCACCAGTGTCGGAACGGCGTTTGCCATCCAGTCGATTGGCGCCCTTACTGGCAGTCCCATTGGCGGCGCCATCGTTTCGGCTCAGAATGGGAAATTCCTCGGCCTGCAGCTCTTCTGCGGCTTCTCCATGTTGATTGGTTCCTTTATCTTCGTGTTGGCACGATATACCCAGGTCGGCTTCCGGCTGGTCAAGGTATAATGTCTTGGAAAGGCCGGGGTTTATCGGAATTCAAAGAAAAGTATATATGACAAAGCGCATGGAGATTGGGAGACAGTGGTTTCTTACCTAATATACGGGTAGCATGGCGTTCTGGGAAGAAAGGCTCCGAAGATTCGGGTCAGGCCTAGTACATGATGGGTATACCTGGAAGGGCACATGGCTGAGTATATTTTAGAAGTCACATTTGCACGGTTGAAAAGAATATACTTTATATGAACCAAAACAGTGGTCCTCACTTGAAATCGCAGCAGTCGCAGCCAGACCCAAAAGGGGGCAGTGCGGCTTCACGTTGTATGGACGTGTTACTGCTCAGCATACAAGAATGGATGTTGTTTCTTCAGAAGGTTTCCGTGGGAACGAATGCGACATGTCAATAGAACTATTGCGATATTCCAGAGTAACGTACTGACTACGGCGGGGGTGCACTGGCAAGTGAATGGCAAGTGAATGGCAAGCTTATGCCGAGCCGGCCTGACTCATCAACTCTCGAGATAGCTTGAAAGTCGCAACTCAATCTGCGTTGTCTTTGCACACGGATTATTCCTCATCATAACTCCTCCCGATAGGCATATAGACGTGCCGCAATGGCCCCATTCGTGCGCCTGCGCCCTGCCGTGGCCGAGGATACCACCGCCATGGTGGCCATACAGAACAATGCCTTTAATGACAGCCCGTTCCACAACCGCTGCTTCCCGCCGTCGGACCAGGGGGCCCAGCAGGACATGGTCGCCTGGATACAGAAAAATCTTGCGGATCCGGCGTCCCACCTCATCGTTGCCGAGGAAGCAGACGCCAAAGCGGCCGACAGGGCCTCGGGCGAGCCCACGATCGTGGGATGGGCCCGCTGGGTCCGCCGTCCGCTCCCGCACCCAGATGCCAAGCCGGTGCCGCCTCTCGTCTTCACCGAGGACATGTACCCGGCCGGCGGCGACCCAGCCTTTGCGGCGCGCTTCTTCCAGGCCAACTACGACGCCATGAGGCGCGCCACCAAGGACCAGCCCCACTGGTTCCTGTCCATGGTCGTGGTAGCCAAGGAGCACCAGCGGCGCGGCGTGGCCAGCGAGGTCATGCGCTTCGGTGTCGACGAGGCGGACCGCGAGGGCTGGGCGGCGTACGTGAACGCGAGCCCGGAGGGCAAAGCCTTGTATGAGCGGTTTGGGTTCCGGACTGTGCAGAGGTCCGACTTTGGAGACGGCATCGCGTCGGATCATATGAAGCGCGAGGCCAAGGAATGCAGAAGATAGGGAGAGGCAATCGTTCAATGATAACAGCCTGATTGGGGGTTGCATATTGGACCTCGGCACAGGTCGCGACACAAGAATGACTATCAAAGTGACTTTTATTTGCCTAGCAGAGCATTTTGCAAGTTGCAATAGATCTCAAACACACAGAGTCCCGACTGCATTACCTGGAAGCGAGCTTATCGGTCGCCTTCTTCCAAAGACCCTCCTGGGGCCACGTCCACTTCGTCAAGTACGGCGGGTCCATGCCCGTCTCAAAGGCCTCTTCGCGCGCGTGGATCTGCGCGTCCAAGAAAGCCTGCCGCGCCGTCGCGCCGCGGTTATGGAGGTGCGTCATGCGGTCAATGGCATCAATGGCGAGGCTGAAGCGGTCCGTCTTGTTGCGGATGGCCAGCTCCAGGGGCGTGTCGATGTTGCCCTTCTCGTTGTAGCCGCGCACGTGGATGTTCTGGCTGCCGGGCCGCTTGTAGGTGAGCCGATGGACCATCCAGGGGTAGCTGTGGAAGTTGAAGACGATGGGCGTGTCGGCCGTGAAGAGGCTGGTCCACTCCTTGTCGGACAGGCCGTGAGGGTGCTCGCTCGGGTGGATGAGCTTGAACAGGTCGACGCAGTTGACGTAGCGGATCTTCAATTCAGGGAAGTGCTGTAGGAGAAGATCGATGGCGGCAAGCGTCTCGTGCGTGCTGATGTCTCCGCAAGAGGCCATGACGATGTCCGGGTTCTCTCCGGCATCGGTGCTGAATTGTGGCCAGATGCCGATGCCCTTAGTGCAATGCTGAATAGCAGTGTCCATGTCGAGATACTGCAGGTGGTCCTGCTTGTCCGAAACGACGACATTGACGTAGTTGTAAGAGCGCATGCAATGATCCATTACTGCCGTTTGTCAGTAAAATGTTCCCCTAGCTCAGTAGTTCTCGTTGGTATCAACCTACCTGAGAGCAAGCAGTTTCCATCCGGAGGCAGATAAATTCGCACCACCTCGGGGCTTTTGTTGGCAACAACCTCGAGGAATCCTGGATCTTGGTGTGAGAAGCCATTGTGGTCCTGCCTCCAAACCACAGACGTAAGCAGGATGTTGAGAGAGGGAACGCTCGCACGCCACTCTATCTCATTAGCCTTTTCGAGCCACTTGCAATGCTTTGCGAACGTTAGTAGAAAGTACTTTCAAACATCACAGGAATAAGACCATACCTGATTGACCATGGAATCAATGACATGGATGAAGGGCTCGTAGCTGTTGAGGAGGCCATGGCGGCCGCTCAGAATATAGCCCTCGAGCCAGCCTTCTACTGTGTGTTCGGACAACATCTCCATGACCCGTCCAGCCATGGCCAGGTTACCCCCGTCTTTGTCTTCTTCAAAGTACTCCCCCATCCATACTTTCTTGCCGACCTCGTACACGGCACCCAGCTTGTTAGACTCCGTCTCGTCGGGACCAAACAGCCTGAAGTTGTGTGGGTTCATGGCCATGATGTCCCGCATGAACCTGGCCATGTTCTTCATGCTGCAGCTCAGCAAGGTGGCGGACTTGTCGAATTCGATGGCGTACTTTCTGAAGTTGGGCACCTTAAGAGGCTTCATGACCAAGCCGCCGTTGGCGACCGGATTGGCACTCATGCGGCGATTTCCTTCGGGGCAGAGTGCCCGCAGCGCGGCGATGGGCTTTCCGCTCTTGTCGAAAAGCCGCTCCGGCTCGTACGAACGCATCCAGTCTTCCAAAACCTTCAAATGGGCTTCATTGTTGGCGGGATCGGTGATGGGAACTTGATGAGCCCTCCAGTAGCCCTCCAAGTACTTGCCTTCAACCGTGCGAGGGGCACTCCATCCTTTGGGGGTGCGCAAAACGATCATGGGCCATCTCGGGCGGAAAGCCTTGCCGCTGTCGCGAGCTTGCTTCTGGAATCCACGAATCTGCTTGACACAGTGTTCGAGCGTGGCCGCCATGGCTTGGTGCATAGTGTCTTGGTCATTTCCTTCGACGAAATACGGCTCCCAGCCGTAGCCGACGAAGAGGCTCCTGAGCTCGTCGTGGGAGATGCGAGCAAGAATAGTTGGGTTGTTGATCTTGTACCCATTCAGGTTCAAGACGGGGAGAACCGCACCGTCAACGATGGGGTTCAAGAATTTGGTGCTTCATTGCCGTTAGTATCACAATTTTTGCACCTTGCCAGGCTTGATGAGGAAACGAACCTGTGCCACGCAGTGGCGAGCGGTCCAGTCTCGGCCTCGCCATCACCAACCATGGTCAGGGCGATGAGGTCGGGGTTATCGAAGACGGAACCAAAGGCGTGGGAAATGGAATAGCCGAGCTCACCGCCCTCATGGATAGAGCCTGGCGTCTCTGGCGTGGCGTGGGATCCAATGCCACCGGGGAATGAAAAGTACTTGAAGAACTTTTGCATTCCCTCAACATCCAGAGACTTTTCGGGATAGACCTCGGAGTAGACGCCTTCGAGATACGACTGGGATAGCACCGCAGGCGCTCCATGTCCGGGCCCAGAGACGAAGTAGGCATCGATATCGTACTTTTTGATGAGGCGATTGAAGTGCATCCAGGTAAAGATCTGGGCAGGAGCAGAGCCAAAATGGCCGAGGAGTCGCAGCTTGAGATGCTCCTTTTTGAGCGGCTCGCGGAGAAGCGGGTTCTCCCGCAGGTATATCATGCCCAGCGAAAGGTAGCAGCTCGCCTTGAAAAAGTCATCGTACTGCCTGACCTCGTCGTCGGACAGAGGGCTGCCCTTGATGGTCGACCGGGCAAGGCCGTACGCCTGGAGCGATTGTTCCTCCGCCATTGTCGACGGCAAACCAGGGCGGCGATCAGAAAGAGGGAAGCTGTAGAGAGTCGGTCGAGGTGTCAAATAGGTGAATGGATGGCAATCCACTACAATGCCGTGTCGTTGCAATTGGGATTGCGACGCTTCGTGAGCGATCCAGTATTACCCAGGAAATATAAGGTGCAATGCACTGGTACGGTCTGAGCAGGGAAGCGGCATCATAGAGCTGCCTTGGCGTAGATATACTGTTGCATCGCGCGGGCCCTTGGCCAGGCGTTGGGTGACATTGTGGGAGCATGTCCCAGCCTCCATACGTCACGACCATGCCCGATGCAGGAATGGAGCGGGGAGGCAAGCTCGAGATGATGCGGAAGATACGGAAGACCCGGATATGCGCGCAGTTGCTTAGCCTGGCGCAGCCCCATCGAAACATTGCATGTTGCTGGCATGCCACCGGGGCCCAGATGCTTCCCGTACAGCCGGCACGGTGCCAAGGCCTAGAAGATCTCCGTGAATGCCCTGATACGGGGCCTCAAAATGTCGAGAACCCATTGATCATCGGCTGCAAGGTTCAGTCCGGAGATTCGCACCAAACAAAGAATGCGCAGTACGGAGCCTCAACGCCACGAACATCTGATGTCATGCACGCCGCGTGATTGTGCGGGCCGATTGGCTCCAGCTCGGGAGCTCTCGTAGCTTCGCCTGCCCGCTATCAGCTCGTGTAGGGGCTCGCGAGGCCTGGGTGGTTCTGCGCGTTACGGATTGATTCTGAGCTGCCCATTGTCAGGCAGGCCACTCGCGCAATCGATTGCTGGACAGGCACCAGCGCTCAGAGGCTTGCCGTTGCACTGTCGGGCCGCAAAGAGAAGTGGTGCGATAGCGAAGCTGGCGTCAGGTCGAGTCTAGGCCAACGCCAATGGCAGCAGCGCTGCCTAACACCACCTCCTCTTCTTGCCTCGAGTCAACCCACCCCGCAGGTGACAATTGTCCTCGCCACGACCAACTCGTCCCAACTGAACTCTGATCCTAACGACCGCCTGCCAACGTATCGACGAGTAATCGATAGAAAACGCAGTATATCGACCACCCTTTATTGAAATGGCACCTCTGGGCAATTCTTCAACGGTGCGCCACCGACCAGAGACGCCACAGCCGCCCGATCTGCCGGTCCCCACCGAGCCAGAGACGGGCGAAGGCGACGGCACGGCAGACTACTACGAGTAGAGTCTTGCATGGCATGCGAGGCTCGTGCGATGGGGTACGCTATCGATGCCGCCAAGGGCTTACTTAGCCCCTGTGCTTGTTCGGCCCATGATGCTAATAACACTTTCCGCGAGATGAAGATGAGAAACACGGCACCCGTATCTGTACAAGATTGAATAATTCCTTTTTTTCCCTCGTGGCAGCGGCAACGCGCGAAGGGTCCATGGTGGACATGCGCCGCCTGCATCTTGCACCGCTTCTTGAGCTCGGGCGTCGGAGCCTGTCTATTTGTTTGATACGACTTTTATGAAACTCACACATCTCAGTTGAAATAACAGTGAACCATGATTACTTCGGTCAACCAGCCCTTGCAACGCCTCGGTTCAAGTGCCGTAGATGCTCTC
>JALHBY010000236.1:0-153040 GCA_024340155.1 Tolypocladium pustulatum | reverse complement strand
CCCCCCCCCCCCCCCAATGACCTAATGAGGACGAAACTCATTCATGTCACTGATGAGTGAACATTGACGCACAAAGAACTGCTGCAACGGTCTCACGACATCGCTTGGGCTTGTTGCTTCAGCTGATCCACTGCACGGGATCACAAACGACGCCTCCGACCGATCACGGAGACAATCTGCCTCTTCAACGACGCTGCTATCAGCCCGCCGTCAAGCTTCACGTTCGGATAGCATCGCCTTCACAACAAGGTAACCATGGACGCGTTATCTCTGTCTCCCGAGGCCATAAACCTGGCCGCGAGGATGTATGACTCTGCTCGGAGCGGCGACCTTGCCATCTTCCAGCAAGCCTTGCCGGCTGGCCTGCCACCAAACATGACCAACGAAAAAGGCGACACCCTGGTATGGCACACCTGTACTGCCATTCTTACTAGACAGTGAAAGCTCATCACATCCCCATCAGCTTATGCTAGCGGCATATTACGGCCATGCCGACCTGGTCAGGCTCCTGTTGCAGCACGGTGCAGACCCCAACCGGCTCAACGACAAGGAACAAAGTCCTCTTGCTGGCGCCGTTTTCAAGAAGGAAGATGCCGTTATTGAGGTACGTTGGCAGCGCGTGCATCAAAGGCAACAAAATTCTCACAATGGATGAAGGCTTTACTTGAGGGCGGTGCGGACCCAGAGTACGGAAACCCCAACGCCCTGCAGTGCGTTCAGATGTTCAAGCAAGAAGAGACGTGGAAGGCCAAATTCGAGGCTGCTCCAGGTCGGGGCACGGCGCAACCTCGGCCCACACAGGCTTCCAAATCTTAGGTACCAGGTCTTACCATTGACTATGCACTATTGTGGACGCGGCTACGAAGAACTGTAATATCGCAATCTGGAGTATGCAACGATGAGGATGTAGCAGGGGGGCGCCCAGAGTTGGCCATGGAGGCGCGTCATGCGCCCCTCGTCTGCCATGATTCGGCAACGGGGGCATCGACTGATGGCCCATCATCTGATCCGGCCATGGCATCTGGGAAGTGTCAAGATCACTACGGCAGCATTGACAGGCTCATCGGGGCCACAAAACCTAGCAACCGTCTCGCCTTCTAAGAGAGCAAGCTTACTTAGGACAGCACCTGAGCGATTCTATGTGGCTGTGTGAGGGGAGCATCCGAACAAAGAGCACGCGGCGAGCGCGAACCCGCCCAAGTAACGCCCAGTAGGCGCGATGCCTCTGTGGGCAAAGCATATAGGTAGTTGGGCGAAAAGGCTGAGGGCATCGAGGCTCACGGTCCTGCGTTTGCGCTGCCTATCATCGTTACATGGATGCAACCAATACCTGAGCAGAAGCTCACCTTTTAGACTCGATACCTACTAATCATTGTGCACGATGATTGATTTTCTGCCCAAGTGTTTGTCTTGCGCTGCGTGGTGACGGTACGCAGTCAAAGGAGGTACAGCTCTTTGAGCTTAGGCCCGGCACAACGCAAGCTTTCAAAGGAAGGCATTTAGGCCAACCACCTTCTTCATCCCGTTCGCCGTGAAAGCTCACTGCACCTTTCTTCCACCCACCGTCGGTCAACTTCGCTTGTACTGTACCACTTATCAAGTCATCGCGAAGCAAAAAGATGCCTGTTTTCAGAGATCTTGATGTGAAGGCCAACATCCGCGACCTGCAGGCTCGCCGTGGGCGAGCTTCCATTGCGGAGCGGCGTCAAAACAAGAGGGCCCGCCGGCTAGCTACAGAAGCTACACGAGCGCCTCCGACAAGGGCTGCAAGCATCGGTACGTCTATTGCGGAACTCCTTACAATGCTTGCATCGAGCATTCTCAACTAATTTCAAGGCAGACAACGAAATCGACCTGAAGCCCAAACAACTTGAGAATCAAGTCCGTCCATGCATCGTGGAAGGTCTTATGCCGGAACTCCAATCCTTTTTATATGCCAAGGAGCCTCTCGGCACGAAACTCGATAAAGTCAGGTTCCAGCGGCACGACGTCTTTGACGACAAGCTTCCCCTAATCCGACTCTTGGACACCCAATTTCCAGAGCGTTCCAACTACCCGAGACACTTGCTTGACACCAGCCGCAATCTCAGCGGCCTGATGCAGGAACTCAGAGAGCACTGCAGGACCAAGCGAAAACGGGTCTTGACGGCAATGCGTGTGGCCACTGTCGTCAATGTCGTCTTAGAGGACTCGACAATTGAGATCCAGAACCATCGATATGAGAACGCCAGTTCTCCCGACTACGTGCTCGAGGAGCAGGAGTACAAGCTCCGGCGGCTGCAGCACCAGCTGCAACTGTTTGTGAACGGCCTAGACCAGAAGCTGCCGATTCCATCTCGCAAGGAGGTGCGGGCGCGCAAGCGGGAGTTGAAACTGGCCCACTGAATGGACTCGCTGCGGACCACGGTTGTCTGACCCAAGCTGATTCTTGATTTTCCCTGTTGTTTTGTGGGAGATGAGGGGATGAGGGGGACAGGAGGAACGGGAAATTCGTTGAGGCTTTGAGATAATGAGTTTCTTGAGCTAAGAGGTCTACGAAATCATGATTGCGGATGCCCCGGTGGTGACGACCCTTTGGCATTGATCGATGAGTTGGTGCGCGAACGTTGAAGCGGAAGCTGAAGCTGCCGCTCTCTTGGGGCGCTGTGATGTCGTCGATGGTGGGGCAGCCGTGAAGCCTCTGGCTCTGACGGGCTTGGAGGGGTACCTTATTCATACCTTAGAGATCAGGGTGGCCCGTGCACGGACCGGAAAGGCTGCAACATTTTTTTGGAGCTCAACGACGCCTGTCCATCCCATCCCATCCCACTCACGAGAATAGACGACGTCGCACCCTGACGCCCTCGACCCTCGCACCACCTACCTCTCTCCATCTGCATCAGCTGGACTCCACGGCGACGACGGGCCACTCCAGCATCCCACCGCCATCATGTCGTTCGGAGGGCAGACGCCCACCATCATCGTCCTCAAGGAAGGTGAGCTACCCCACCGCTCCCCTCGTAGCGCCGGCCCCTTTAGCAGGACTCGTGGCTGACCGCGACGACGTCGCCTCGAACAGGAACCGACACCTCCCAGGGCAAGGGCCAGATCGTTTCTAACATCAATGCCTGTCTGGCGGTTCAGGCTACGATAAAGCCTACTCTGGGTCCCTATGGCGGGGACCTGTTGATGGTGGATGAGAATGGCAGGCAGACGATTACCAACGATGGCGCGACAGTCATGAAGGTTCGCACGACACCCGCACCCGCGCCTTCACATGCACAGGGCATCGACTGACTGCAGCAGCTTCTCGACATTGTTCACCCCGCCGCCCGCATCCTCGTCGACATTGCCCGATCCCAAGACGCCGAGGTCGGTGACGGCACCACCTCCGTCGTCGTCCTCGCCGGCGAGATTCTCAAGGAGATCAAGGACCACGTCGAGCAGGGTGTCAGCTCTCAGATCATCATCAAGGGCCTAAGGAAAGCGTCGCAACTGGCCGTCAACAAGGTCAAGGAAATTGCCGTCAGCACCAACGAGGGCAACCGACGCGAGACGCTGTCCAAGCTGGCCGCCACCGCCATGACGAGCAAGCTGATTAAGCGAAACACCGAGTTCTTTACAAAGAGTATGATGCGATGCCCGCCCAAGCAGCCCTTTTGAAGCTGGAAAACTGACCTGGACTTAGTGGTGGTCGACGCCGTCCTGTCACTCGACCAAGACGACCTGAACGAGAAGCTCATCGGCATCAAGAAGATCCCCGGCGGCTCCCTCACCGAGTCGCGCTTCGTCAACGGTGTCGCCTTCAAGAAGACCTTTTCCTACGCCGGCTTCGAGCAACAACCCAAGACCTTCAAGAAGCCCAAGATTGTCTGCCTGAACGTCGAGCTGGAGCTCAAGGCGGAAAAGGACAACGCCGAGGTCCGCGTCGAGCAGGTGTCCGAGTACCAGGCCATCGTGGATGCCGAGTGGCAGATCATCTACAAGAAGCTGGATGCCATCGCCAAGACGGGCGCCAAGGTGGTGCTGAGCAAACTGCCCATTGGCGACTTGGCCACGCAGTTCTTTGCCGACCGAGACATCTTCTGCGCCGGCCGTGTCGCCTCTGAGGACATGGAGCGTGTGGTCCAGGCTACTGGCGCCGTTGTTCAATCGACGTGCTCAGATATCCTTTACGAGCACCTTGGAACCTGCGGGACCTTTGACGAGCGCCAGATTGGCGGCGAGCGATTCAACTTTTTCGAAGAGTGCCCCGAAGCCAAGACTTGCACCCTGGTGCTACGTGGTGGCGCCGAGCAATTCATTGCCGAGGTTGAGCGATCGCTGCACGACGCCATCATGATCGTCAAGCGAGCCATCAAGAACCACTTGATTGTCGGTGGCGGCGGTGCCGTCGAGATGGAGATCTCTGCCTACCTGCACCGCTTCGCCGACGAGAAGATTTCCCACAAGCAACAAGCCATCATCAAGTCGTTCGCCAAGGCCCTGGAGATTATCCCCCGCCAGCTGTGCGACAACGCCGGTTTCGACGCCACCGACATTCTCAACAAGCTGCGTGTGGAGCACCGCAAGGGCAACACCTGGGCTGGCGTTGATTTCAACAACGAGGGCGTGGCCGACATGATGGAGCGCTTCGTATGGGAGCCTGCGCTGATCAAGGTCAACGCCATCCAGGCCGCCACCGAGGCCAGCTGCCTCATCCTCAGCGTCGACGAGACCATCAGAAACGAGGAGAGCGCAAAGCCTCAGGCACCAGGCCAGCTGCCCCCGGGGGCTGCTCAGCGGGCGGTGAGGGGAAGAGGGCGGGGAATGCCTCGTCGGTGAGGAGGTGAAATGAAGCGAAAAGAAGTGAAAGGGTATAATAAGGGGATGTCAGGTGTTGAGGATCTGTATGATGACCTAGAACACGACCTCTAGACTTGAATGACTTCCCGTCGACGCCGTGGAGATGGCGTTGAACAATTTGAATGGTGTGAACGGTGTGAATGATGCATTAGTGCTGCCAAAACGCTCGCCGTATGTCCTTTGGAGGGCAGTCTACAGTATGCTATGAGACCACGATACGGCAGCATAGTCTCCGCTCGTCCTCTACTCCTGCCCAAGCCCTACGCTCCCGGCCCCTCGAACCCAACATCATACAGCCCTCTGCCCGCCCGGACCGTCTTTCGCCCCCCTTGCACTTCGTCAGCATCAGCCTCCAGCCCCTCCATGCCCCCGTCATGCTCATCGTCGTCTTGTTCAATCAGCATCTCCAGGTCACGGTCCACGGCCGCAGCATCGCTCTCGCCCTCCTGGCCGGGGCCGACGTCCTCGGTGGCGTTGAGCAGCGCCTGGAAGTCGGCGTGCTGATGGTAGTGGTCAAAGACGGTTTCGTCGGGCGGCGGGCCGGCGGCAGTGTGGTGAGGATGGACGCCGTGGTGCTGCGAGGAGTGGTGGTGGTGATTGATGATCTGCGGGTCGATGGGCTGGTAGACGGGGGAGGGGTGATGGCTCGTCGGGGGGTCTTGCAGCATGGGGTTGTGATGGTGATGGTGGTGGACGTGGTGGTGGCCCAGGTGATGGTGGCCGAGGTGGTCGGGTGCTGTCTGATCGCTGCCTTGCAGGGTGTGCGAGGGGAGGACGGAGATGTCGCTGGGGTTTGCGTATGCGCTCGGGCTTTGTGTCGTCGCGCTGGTGGGTTGTGACAAGGGCGACATGAGGCTGTTGTTGCTGTTGTTATGGTCATGGCCCTGCTGCAACGCCAGGACCCTCTCGGCCGTCGACGACGCCGCTGGGTGCTGGTCGGCCGTGGCGCCGCTGCTCGTCTTCCTATTGCCGCCGGGGTTGGGCGTCTTGCCGAGCTCCTTGCACTCGCCGCAGGCGCGGATGACGTCGCTGACGGTCTCCTTGATGCGGCTCCAGTGGTACTTTTCGGCAATGGTGGCCGTCGTCTTGTTGATGCCGCCGTGGTGCAGGGCGTGGACGTCGCGGGCAATGTCGTACTGGCGGGCCGGGTCGGCAATGACCTCCTTGTCCTTGAGCATGAGCTTGTCGCCGTCGAGCAGCTTGTAGTGGGTGGCGGCGCTGCGCAGGCGGCTCTTCTCGGCGCGGTCGGCGCCGTTGGGGTACTTTGCGTACTTGAGGTAGTAGCGGATCTTGTCGAAGCGCTCCTCGCTGACGAGCTCGTCGGCGTCGGCGCCGGCGTGGCCCAGGTCGCGGCCGTAGATGATGGCGTCGATGAGGCGGTCCGGGTGGCTGCGCAGGTTGCCGCAGGCCTTGACGCGGCCGATGCGCTTGAAGCCGAGGGCGTCCCAGATGCGCATCGAGGCGACGTTTGTCTCGTAGACGAGGTTGAAGACGCTGTAGGTGTAGCCCAGGCGCGGGGCCCAGTCGAGGTAGGCCTCGCCCATGAGGCGGCCGACGCCGCGGTTGCGGGAGCCGTCGGTGACGATGAAGCTGGCGTTGCAGACGTGGCTGCTGCGGCCCGGGTAGTTGGGCTTGATGAAGAAGCTGCCCAGGCACTCCTTGGCCCAGTCGCGGCCCTCGGCCACGTCGTCGGCGCCCTCGAGGTGGCCGAGCAGCATGACGGCGCCAAACGTCTGGAACCAGTAGTCGGCGAAGCCGTCGACGGCAAAGGCGTCCATCATGGGGTACGTGTCGCCGCCGTCGATCTCGCGGTTGAGCTGGTCGCACAGGTAGACGAGCAGCGACGGCGGCAGCTGGTGGCGCGAGGCAAACGGCACAATGGTGGCGACCGTCTGCCGGTCCCGCAGCGTGACCTGGCGCGGGAGGATGTCTGCGGGGAGACCGGGGGAGCCGGGGGCCGGGAACGGCGTCTGGCCCGAGACGCGGTAGAGGGTGGGGCCGGTCGGGTCGTCCATGACGGCGGGCATCCTGCCGGCCGGGGCCTGCTGCCCCCGGGCGCGAGGCGCAAGGAACAAGAACGGGTCAAGCTGCTCATCATGCCTCGTCAGTCAGTCAGTCACCCGACTCTCTCCCATCGGACCGGACAACAGCGTGTAGCCAGCCTGAGGCGGCCGTGTCGTCTGGCCCTGTCGGGGAATAGCAAACCTACCTACCCTGTGGCAGCAGACGGCGGCTGTCTCAGGCCCCTCTGCCACTTGGGCTGGCAAACGGGGTCGGGCTGTGCTGAAATGTTCGGTCGTGAGGTGTCCTGCCTGGTGAGGGGAAATGCGCAGGGCGAAGTTTACAGCCCGCCCCTCGTCGTGGCCAGTGCTTCGAATCGTGCGGGCGCAGGTTTCTCCGCTCCGGTCACTCCCGCGCGACATCAATCAGTAATCAGCCATGATGATGATCGAAAAGAGTCCGAGTGCAGACTTGTAGTATACATGATTGCTCGCTTGTTTAGCCTACAATCTCCCTCCAACAACCTAATTTACATGTCTGATACGTCCCATGAGCCCAACGCTTCGTACAAGTTCTATGCCGTCTTCCCACTGCTCCCAACCGCACCCTCAATGTGCGTCGCGTGCTCTCCCACGCTCTGCAGCGCGGCCTCAATGTCACCCAGCCGCGAGTCCATCCCCGCCTCGGATGCCTGTGCGGGCTCAGACGGCGCGTCTCCGGCCTCTCCCACCGCAGCCTCTCCCATCATCTGTACCATCTCATCCTCGCTCACGTCCAACTCAACGCCCTTGTACTGCGATCGCAGCAGGTTCTGCTCCTCCTCCGTGAAGCCCTGGATGTTGGACTGCATCCGGCCCATGACCTCTTTGCGCTTCACAATGGCAGCTTGCACCTCCTTCTTCATGTGCCGAGAGAGCTCCGGAGGTGTGTTCCATGACACGCTGCCTCGGGCAGCGTCCTGCAGCTTTCGCTTCTCGCCCTTCCCGCCTGCTCTTCCAAGGACGCCTGCAACAACAGCCATGGCTCGGAGACTTCAATGTGGTCAGTACTTCTCCAGTCAAAAGGTCAACAGCATTTTGCCTCACCTGTCATCGTTGGCAGGAATAGTGTACGTCACCCATGACGGGTCCACGTTCGTGTCAATCACGCCAATGGTCGGGATGTTCTTCAATCCGCACTCATACAGCAGGGTGTAGTTCTCCAGCGGGTTCAGGCAAACCACCAAATCCGGAAGCAATGGTCGTGCCGTGCCCTTGTACATGTCGAACCCGTCGAGCTCCCCGTCGAGCTGGTCCACGACCTTGGTCTCTTGCGTCTTGAGGATCACGTCTCGGTTCGTGATGGCCCCCGGCGTCCACTTGGTGAACAAATGGCAGGCACCCGCCATCTTGGCCGCTTTGGTCACAATCTCCATCTGGCCCTTGCGGGTGCCGACGAACAGTATGATGCCTCCACGGTACGAAACCTCCTCGACGACTCGAGCCGCGCGCCGGAGATGCGCCGCTGTCGTCTCCAGTGAAATGATGTGAATGCCCTGGCGCACACCAAAAATGTACCGCGAGTTTGCCGGGTTCCACAGCGACGTGTTGTGTCCCATGTGGGTTTGTGATGCCATCAATAGCTCCAACGTCACGTCCTCGGGCGCGGGCGGGTTGCTGACCAGCTCCGTCGGCACATATCGCTTCTCCACGCGCGAGCCCAAGCTCCGCGTGTTCTTCTGGATGCGTTGGAACTCGGCAAATTGCTGAGCCGGCGTCATCATCTCCGTCCCGATCTGATGCGGCTTCGTCCATGCGGCGCCCTGGTGTTCTTGGGACGAGTCCGCACCGAGGCTCATGATGACCTCCTGCACAATCTTCTGCTTCTTCTTTTTCGACGACGTTGACAGTTTCGGCGGCGCTGCGGACGGCTGGGATGTCGGCCAGGCCTGCGGTGGCCCACTGGAGCTTGCATCGGGTCTGCCGTCCGTCTTGACCTCGGTGGACAGTTGTCGGAGTGTATTTCTCGTGATGGGAAACGCCATGGCGCGGCGGCCTGGACATGCATGAATGAGAACATGAACCCGAATTAAAGACGTAGTCGACTTACCATGCCGCACGGCGGCGTTTCTTAATATCATGGCGACTTTCAAAGCCTGTTCACCGGTCATGCGATGTCTCGAGTCGCTCTGTCGCCAAATTTCACTTTCGGTCACAAGGGTTGGAGCTTGCGCGGCGACACGTATTTCCGGGCCCGACCCCAACCACGGTCTCGCCTCTGAACACCAAGCAGTACCTAGTAAACTTACTGTTCCTTGCGTATCACAGGCATTCATTCACGTAAAATCTCTAGAATTGTCCTGCATTGTAGTATGTCGATGAATTAGGTATTCTAGTGAGACAAGGGCATCCTATGTATATTTACAGCCGCCCGACAGCCGACGTCGTAATTTCATAAAGGCACTTTGCACACTGCCGCAGCAACCTTTACCGGCTGGTCGCTCTCGCTATGGTAAAGACACCGACAATGACCACGGCCAGAGTCACAATTGCACCAGGGAGTAGCAAATCGTTCGGCACGCCGGCAATGAACTGCTCCTGCACAGGAGCGGTCCTCGTCCTCCGCGCACGGCGGACATTGGACTCCTCATCGTCTTCCTCGTCACTTTCCTCATCATCGTCCCACGCTCTCCGACGCTCGCGGAGGCCGGAGGCAGAAGAAGTGGGCGGCGTCGGAATGACAGGCGTTTCTACGGGAGCGGGGATCGCGACAGGCGGCTTCTCCGGATCGTGAGCATACAGGTCGACCTTCTCATGGTGACGCTGGCGAGCCATGACGATAGCCTCCAGCAGGTCGTTGTCGGTAGTGATCGACACCGAGTCGCCCTCATCATCCATGTAGCTGAGAGCGAAGCCAGCGCCGCTCATCTTGCCGTCTTCAACGGCAGGTTTGCCACCAATGGCATCCACTTCGTTGCCCAGCTTGGCCGCGACGGCAGCGACAAACGTCTCCATGCCCTGGGACGCAATGACCTGCACGCGGTGAACACGCCCCGACGGGGCCTTGAACTTGAAAGGGAATGGCGTGTCGGCGGGGTTGACAGGCTCCGGAGCTTCGAGTACGACCGATTGAGGAGGTGATTCAGCCCCGGCGTGTGAGGCAGAGTCCCCAGGGGCGACGCTATCCCCAAGACGCTCTCGCGTAACGTCCGGCGACATGATGCGCGAGCCGAGGTTGGTGTGGTGATGGCTGCCTTCACCGGACATCATTGACTCGGTCTCCTGGTCAATCGATAGCCAGAACTTGTTCCAGGCGGGCCCCTCTCCGTCGCCACTAGCCATGGTGTTGATCTGCTCCAAGGTGGCATAGGTCAGTTTCAGGACATCAACCATGCCGACGATCTCACCGCCGTCGTTCATGACTGGCAAGTTGAGGTAATGGCCATCTATCAAGTGAATTAGCCTGGATTCAAGGACTCGTGTTCGTCTACGCAAACGCACCGTGCATCTTTCGAAGCGCCGCCTGGATAGTCATGTCCATCGGGGCAAAGTCCGGGTGGGGGGTCATGACGCGAACGACACTGCAGTTGGCGGGATCAAGGCCAGGAGCAATGACTCGGAGCACCACATCCTTGCTGGTGAAGATGCCAGTAATGGCTCCTTGATCCTGGACAAGAACGGCAGTGGTGTGGTTCTCCTTCATCAGAGCTGCAGCTTCCATGACAGACGTCCTTACGCTCACAGTGGTCGGAGGAATGCCATTCAAGACGGTCTCGAGCGTTGGCCCAGACATTTTGGAGCGAAGAGCCTCGACGTATTGAATAATCTGCTGTGGCTGCGTAGAGCCGAGCTCGGAGTGCACGCCCTCCAGTGCATCGTACAGCTTCCTCGAGGACGAATACGCGCGCTCAAGCTTCTCCATGGCATCGTAGAAGCACTTGGTGATGTCCAGCACACCAGAAATGTCCTGGTTCTCGTCCATGACGGGCAGGTGGCGGAAGCCCTTGCGTACCATCAGATCTAAAGCATCCGTGGCGCTGGTGTCGGTTCGAGCGCATAGCGGGTTCTTGGTCATGATCTCGGCAATGGTGACCTTGGCCGCCTTTTGTCCAGCACCAACGACGCGAAAGGCGAGGTCCTTTGCCGTGAAGATGCCGGCAATTCTGTCATCATCATCTGTGACGAGGACGCAATCTTCTCGTTTCGCGGCCATGAGCTGGGCCGCCTCGGAGACGGTGGTGGCAGGCTTGATCTGCAATGCCTGGCTCGGCTTCAAGGCGAGGACGGTGCCCGGGGGAGCCTTGCGCGTGTGGCGTGCGCGGTTCGTGAGGTGCTTCTTCTTGGAGAGGTCGCTCTCCATCTTCCTGCGGATAGCCTGCAGCTGCGGGTTAGCCATGAAGCTCGATGGGTAGGGCAATGGTCAGGGCAGCACGTACCTCATCTCGCTTGGACTGCTTCTGCCTGCTTGCGCTCACAGAGGAGCTCGTCTCGCTGGGCTGGCTGTCGAGAACAGGGCGAGGAATACTCGATGTCGCAGCCGGGCTGTTGGCAAAAGGGATGGCTCCCCTGGACTGGTTGCGGTTAGGCGTGCCTCGCATCGTGTTTCCGGACATGGCGGCGACGGCGGCGTCAACAAACGCAGCGGGTAAGAGTGTGGTGGTGTCGTGAGAAGTCAATTCAAGGTTTCAAAGACAAGCTTCGGTATCAAGCTTCAGGTCTGCCTCGCTGCCGCAGAGCAGATGCAGCCAATGCCAGCAAAGCGCGGAGGGGATTTCAAAAAGTCGAACGAGATTAAAGCGAGTGGAAAGGCTTCGCTCGCTTCGGCAGATTATCGCGTCCAGGTGACCAGGACCCTGGACCGGGGGGTTCTCCCACGCCGCACCGACCCGACCTTTTCGCGGCGCGCCCGCGCAGCTTGTCACGTTGTCATAGCAGCTGACGCCACCTGAGGCGCCATGGTTCCAGGTGCCTGGTACTGGCGCCGCCTGGTCCCTTTGCCGTGCATTGTCTGGTGCCGCAAGCTACCCGTACCTGCATGCAGTCGACTACAAGACTTATTCTACGTGTGCTTCTCTGAGCACTCGTAGTAAAGACAAATACGAGGGACTCGCATTACCACAGCGTGCGCGACTCCTGCATTGGAGCTGACATGCAGAAGCGGCCATCGAATGACATCGGGTCCTGACGGAGACAGAGCCTGCGGTCCAGCAACCAACGAGGACAATCCCGGCTACAAAATCGCAACTGTGTCGGGACCAGGCCAGTGCCGCCAGTGCCGCGAAGAACCCTCGTTCGATGCCAATACGAGGCAGGGCCAGAGTCGACGCAAAAAGGAGCCCAAACGGGGGACAACGATGGTGCAGGAATGCAAGACGCCTACCCTACACTGTGCACAGGCCGATGCCGACGATGCTCACCGTGCCATGGTCAATACTAGCCACCTCACGGTAGTTGAGATTCCCTGCCTTGTTGCTTTCACTTTGAAGGAAGCGTGGTGAATTATTAGATGTTTGCTCGCACATCCCATGCGACCTGCCAGGACAGCTTCTTACCTGCGTCGGATCAAAATTGCACTTGGACAAATTTCCCGAGACTTTCAACTCACGACCAGCATGAGAAAGAGCAGAGAGACACAATTTGCCAAGGCCATCGGTTCTATCAATATGCAGGATGTGCGCCGCGCAAGCTGTCTCATGCTCTCAAGGAGCCTTTTCGAGTGGCACGTCCATGGACACGTCGAGGCTCTAGCGGGTGCTCAGCTTCCCGTCATGTGTTAAATGCCCATCAAACCGAGAGACAAAGCCACTTCTGCAACAAGACAGTGTTTGCCCGGGATGCACTCATGCAAACCCGTCTCTTGGAACCTTGAGTCTGCTCGGGCAATGCAAGGCCGGAGAAGTGTGAATAGAGCCCCGCTCTTTGGCGTTGGCGCAACCACAGTGCGCGCAGCTGATTAAAACCGACCATCCTGGCCTGTGACTCCAGGTACACAAAAGGCGCAAACTGCCACAGCTGCGGCTTCTCGCATCCATAGCGACGCCCAATGCCGCAGTCAGACCCAGATCAACAAATCAAGCTGATCAAAGTTTGGGAATGTCTTATTAGCCGGTGCGACGGCCGCCACGGTGACGTGATGGAGGGCGGCTGGCAACCTCCTGTGCCAAGCCTGGACGGGTCGCTGTGGCAACGTAGTCAACACCGACCAGGGTCCTTACACCTCGCCAATGCCCTGCCATAGGCGTTCGCCCATGCGTGCATCCAGCAATCCACTCTCTGAACCTTCATCGTTACTCTTTATAGCATCTCAAAGAGAGCGAGCTACTTCTACACATCGAGTTCCGTTTGCGGCGGAGAGCAACTCGAGAAGCCGAGCTTTCTGATCAACCACACTGCTCAACGCCTGAACAAGGCACATATACCATAAATCCCGTGGTAGTTGCAAAAGTCGCCCTCGACTGAGCACGACCACGACATCTTTAGCCCGGCGCCCTGTGCTTGCGCTGCGTGAGGTAAGTTCAGCTTCCAATTGACGGCGATGGTCGAGCGAGAACTGACGACGCTGTACGACAGTTTCGGACCAAACGGTTCCCATCGACAACTTTGACCGACGACAAATCCCCATCCGGACTCCCCTTGCGACAATATGCTGTCCAATTCCACCAGTAGTCTTCACGCCAGGCAGAGGCAACATCGCCGCCAAAACTCGACACCCTCTGCCTTCGAGGGCGTGAAGATGCAGGTCCTGCCCAACGCCAACCACCGCCAAGCCGCCGGCCATCGCCGCGGCCTCAGCCTCGACACACGACGGCAACATACGGCGTCACCGACCACACGGCAGGACTACAAGGTAAGCATGAATACTAACCCCACAGGACTAGCAACCAATCCGCAGCATCACGTTCTGCGAGAAGCGCAGCAGCAATGCATACAAGCACGCCCGGGCACACAGCAGCAGAATCACTACGCCTCATTGGCGCGTAGTGATAGCAAAAACTACTTGATCTCTCCCCATGAGACTCCTCAGACTCACAGATTCGACACGTCATCATGCTACGACACGAGCGCCCTGCCATTCAATCCCTACGGCGCTCAACTGAAAGTCATGATGCAGAAGAACCAGGACAGCTATGCGAGCAACATGACGGAGACCAAGGACTTTGAGCTCTACACTAACGACAGCGCTCTTTCCACACCAACATTCATGAATTTTCCAGAGAGCCCGTCCGGCCAAGGCTGGTCCTCTCAGGGAGACTCCAGGAGAAACTCGAGGAGGATCAGCAACGGGATCTTGGATCGAGTTAACAAGTTCGAGAATCTGACGGTGGAAGAGCTCGAGAGACCAGTAACTCCCCCAAATCAGAACGGAAATAGTAAGTGTAATCGTCCCAAGCCCGTTGAGAATGTCAATGGCTGCTTACATGACCTGCAGGCTATTTCCCTCCTACACCAATGGAGACTCCCCAAGACCGTTTTATCAAGCAGGAAGCACGACCTGAGAGATTCAATGAAGACTTTGACGAGTCCATGGAAGAGACCATCAAACCACAACGCAAGCGATTCAACCAGCGGGCGCAGAACATCTTTGAACAGATGCGACACCAGTCCGAGAGAGATGTTGCCGTATCTACCCCCCCAAGGTCGAGCACCTTGCCGAACGTCAGGACTTTCAGTGGCATGCCTCTGCAGACTCCAGACTATATGAGCATGAACAATCTCAGGCAAGAGTTTGTAAAGATGGACCCCGGATATGACGGCCTACAGTACGAATCAGATGCTCTCCATTCCGCCTCTGAGCTGTCTCACCGCTCAACGCCGGACATCAACAACATGGGACAGTTTATTGGCGAATTTGACGACACTTCTGGCGTGCAACACTTCCAGGGTACTGTTACTCCTCACTCCACCGGCGATCATGGTTCAGTGGCGCCTTCACGGCGCGCTTCGCCGCACCACCGCCGGACCGAATCCGTTGCCAGCATCGTCAGTGCTGCTAGCATTGCCAGCATCAATATTGAGGAGACCAAGACAGAGACTGGTGTCACCATGGAGGAAATCTCCCAGTACATTCGCGGACCAGAGACGACCGACGGCAAGTGGACTTGTCTGTTTGACGACTGCGGCAAGCAGTTTGGACGCAAAGAAAACATCAAGTCGCATGTTCAGACCCATCTTAATGACCGCCAGTACCAGTGCCCAACATGCCACAAGTGCTTTGTACGCCAGCACGACCTCAAGCGACATGCCAAGATCCACACCGGCATCAAGCCATATCCTTGCGAGTGCGGCAACAGCTTTGCCCGGCACGATGCTCTCACTAGGCACCGTCAGCGAGGAATGTGCATTGGGGCCTTTGACGGCGTTGTGCGAAAAGTTGTCAAGCGTGGTCGACCAAGAAAGAACCGCCCAGATATGGAAACGAGGATGGAAAAGTCTGCACGACAGAGGAGAAAGAACACGTCCATCAGCTCAATGTCATCGTTGTCAGGCTACTCTGACAGCTCCGCCGCCAACTCCCCAGACAACGACTTCCATATGCTCGACGACATCGTCGACATTGGCCTTGAGTATCAAGGGGAAAAGGGCACATCTCTATCGTCTGCGCCAATGCCGACGATGGCAAATGCCCGGCTAGTTGCACACATGGCCCCATCACCGTCAGCAGAGAGCGTCCACTCCTACGTGTCTCCCGAGGCCATCATGGACAAGACGCTTTCCAACCCCGCGACACCCGCCAGGAGCATCGCGAGCCACTACACGCCGCCTCCCGGGCTGTCCCAGTCGTCCTCGCCACCTCCAGCTCGGTTCTTTGACGTTGATCCCAACACGTCTGCTGGAAGTGAGGAATTGGCTGCAATGTCCTCTGTTGCGATGCCCCTCGGAATCAACGATCAGGATGAGGATCTGCTGCTGCAATTTACCAACGATGACGGCCTCGTCCAGATTGATCGAGACCCAAGCATGCTCATGATGAGCAAATTTGACGAAGAGTTTGACAACGTTGGCATGTTCAGCAACGAAGACATGTTTTTCGGCAGCGCCTGATGCGTCCGTCCATCCAACGTCTGCCGCCTTTATGTGACATACCTCGGGTATGCACTCAGTACGAAGTCACGCAATGTTCACTATGGGCTGTCTTGGTTTGCTTTTTATCACGAATGGGAGCCGGTACCTCGTTTGAGCTATGTTTTGTCACTTTCTCTGCTTGGTCCACCGCACAAGGATGTAATAATGATCGGTCACGGGGACGCTCCACGATAATTTCTGTACTATAAGACGCAGGATATGGGGGGAGGGGGAAACCAGGTAGAAACTTTGGGGGCATTTCAATGCTAGGGCGAACGGGTTTATTTTCTCGAACCAAGGCGTGGCAGCGGGAGCAACATGACCTCTTTGCGTCTATGCTGCTGGAGTTCCGATGATTTGCTTTGGTATTTTAGAATATGAATCGACCTTCATTGAGATGACACGCGTCTATTGCGTGAAATTGCCTGGAAGAGACTTGCCTGAGGGCCAGCAGAGGGCCAGGGGCGATCGTGGGTGCCTGGGAGTGCGTAGCTTGCCTGGGCAACAGAGACTCTGTGGAGACTATGAGACGTGAGAAATTGATGTAGACATGTACGAAACAGACTTCTGGAGAATCAAGAATTATCAACGACACAAGATGCAGCGACAAGAAAGTGTCGTTTCCTACGTGACGAGGAACCAAGAGAGCTGATGTATATATCGCTGCGGCGCTCTGATTGGCCGCTCACCGAGGCTCCCACCGCGGCCCACACCGCCCTCCCTTAGCAGGCAGAAAAAGTGCCACCAGCCCACCATCCATTTCGTGCGGGTCGCCGCCGCAGCCCAGCTCGCGAAACCACACGAACAGCGACCCGACGCTGAACGACGACACTTTCAGATCTGCACCCCGTCAAGAAGCATCAAAATGTCGGCCGCGCAGCTTCTCAACCCCAAGGCCGAATCCCGAGTACGTTTTTGGACGGCTTTCTGGCGTGGCATGTACCCGTGGTTGCTAATGCATTGCAGAGGAGGGGCGAAGCTTTGAAGGTCAACATCAATGCTGGTGTGGGTTTGCAGGATGTCCTGCGGTCCAATCTTGGCCCTTTGGGCACGATCAAGATGTGAGATATGCCTTCGTTCTGCATGGCAAAGCCAATCACTGATGATTTCCCAGGCTCGTCGATGGTGCCGGCCAGGTAACCTACTCGACAGGTACCCCTCAGGGGCAAGCCCTCTGCTAACGACCTGGACAGATCAAGCTCACCAAGGACGGCAACGTGCTCCTGCGCGAGATGCAGATTCAGAACCCGACCGCTGTCATGATTGCCCGTGCCGCGACGGCGCAAGACGACATCTGCGGAGACGGCACCACCTCTGTGGTTTTGCTGGTCGGTGAGCTGTTGAAGCAGGCAGATAGATACATCTCGGAGGGCCTGCACCCCCGAATCATCACCGACGGCTTCGAGATCGCCAAGGCTGAGGCTCTTAAGGTCAGTTTAGCAGCGGCTTTTCCGTGCAATATCCGTTCCTGACACCTCTGCTAGTTCCTCGACTCCTTCAAGCTTCCCAAAGAGGTCGACCGTGAGCTGCTTTTGAACGTTGCGCGCACGTCTCTTGCCACGAAGCTCAACTCCACGCTCGCGACGAAGCTGACGCCCGATATTGTCGACGCCGTTCTCGCCATCTACCAGGCCCCCGCGAAGCCAGACTTGCATATGGTGGAGATCATGAAGATGCAGCACCGCACAGCCGCGGATACCCAGCTGATCCGAGGATTGGCCCTGGACCACGGTGCCCGACACCCGGACATGCCGAAGCGACTGGAGAACTGCTACATCTTGACACTCAATGTCAGCCTGGAGTACGAGAAGACGGAAATCAACTCTGGTTTCTTCTACTCTAGCGCCGAGCAGCGTGACAAGCTCGTGGAGAGCGAACGCCGCCACATTGACGCCAAGCTGAAGAAGATTGTGGAGCTGAAGAAGGAGCTGTGTGGCAGTGACGGAAAGAAGAATTTCGTCATCATCAACCAGAAGGGCATCGACCCGCTGTCCCTGGACATATTCGCCAAGAATGGCATCCTGGCGCTTCGCCGGGCCAAGCGGAGAAACATGGAGCGGCTACAGCTCATCTGCGGCGGCATCGCCCAGAACAGCGTGGAGGACCTGACGCCGGATGTTCTTGGATGGGCCGGTCTCGTCTATGAGCAGACGTTGGGCGAGGAGAAATACACCTTCGTCGAGGAGGTCAAGGACCCCAAGTCGGTCACCCTGCTGATCAAGGGCCCCAACCAGCACACCATTTCTCAGGTGACAGATGCAGTCAGGGACGGCCTGAGGAGTGTGTACAACATGATTGTCGACGGGAGTGTCGTGCCTGGCGCTGGTGCCTTCCAGCTCGCTTGCGCTGCTCACCTGAAGAGTGACGCATACCTCAAGACGGTCAAGGGCAAGGCTAAGTGGGGTGTGGAGGCGTTTGCGGACGCACTGCTCATCATTCCCAAGACCCTGGCCGCCAATGCTGGACACGATGTTCAGGATGCTAGTGAGTACTTCCTTGACTTTTATATTCGCGAAATTTCTTCTGACTCATCATGCAGTTGCCGAGATGCAGGATGGGCTTTCAGAGGGCGACGTGGTTGGCCTGAACCTGGAGACGGGCGAGCCGATGGACCCGGAACTGGAGGGCGTGTTCGATTCGTTCCGTGTGCTGAGGAATTCTATCGCGTCCAGCTCTGGCATCGCCTCCAACCTGCTGCTCTGCGACGAGTTGTTGAAGGCTAGACAGATGGGCAGGGCAGCCGGACCGGGTCCAGGAATGGATGGACCTGACGACCACATGTAGATGGTAATATCAAATAGAGTTACACTAAAACAAAACTTTCACGCGGCGACCATCTGCGTGCGATGATTTTCTCAGACTCACTCGGCACAATTCCACGGCTTTACAACGATATAGAATGGTTTCAAGCACGGCGGTTACAGTCGTTGCTGGAAATGGCTGTCCTTATTAGTTATGCGCTAAGCCCCGCATCGAGTTCGAGGTCGACTTTTCTCCCGCCCAAAAAAAATTCACCCCACCATCACAAGCACCTGAAGTCAACAAACCAGCGATCATGGTGACCGACTACGATTCCGACTCCACGGAGGGAGACTACACGGAGACAAACGTGCTCCTAGGCTATGCGTCTAAGGATGCCGACGAAGACACCATCAGTAAATTGGGAGGCCGTCCAGTATGATGCCCACAACGCCGTTCTTTGTCGCGACACCGCTTACATAGAGGAAAAAGGACTGGCTGGACGCCGAACACCCGCCGTCGGCAGCTTTCGCACGATGCAAAGCCTGCAAGGAACTCATGGTTCTGCTGCTGCAGCTGAATGCCGAACTACCTGAACGATTTCCCGGCCACGAACGACGGTTATACGTCTTTGCCTGCACGCGAAAGACGTGTCGGCGCAAAGAGGGCAGCGTTCGGGTGCTGAGGAGCGTGCGGGTCTGGGAGGACGAAGCAGCGACACAGGTTGAGGCTCAACCCGAGGAGATGAAGACCCAGGAGGAGCCGAATGGACCGGGGCTGGGAGAGGCGCTATTTGGCGCCAAGGCTTTGGGCGGGAGCGCTGCAGGAGGAAACCCATTCTCGACAAACGCGAACCCATTCAGTTCCTCCTCGGGCCCGAGCAACCCATTCAGCTCCGGCTCTGCTTCGTCCAACCCCTTTGCCAGCCAACCAGCAAAGGGACCGTCGCCGGACACAGCAGCCCAAACCCTCAGCAAGACCTTTGCAGAGACCCTATCCATCAACGCCCCCCCATCTGAACCACCACAGCCCCGAGAGCCTTGGCCGGAGACTGCCTCGCAGCCAAAGCCCTACCCCGTGCTCTACCTCGCCGACGCCGACTTCGAAACCCTCGACCCGACCCCCACCGCCATACCTGAAAACGCCCGCATGGAGGATGCCGACGCCCCCGAGCCATCCATCCTCGACCGCGAAGCCTTCGAGTCCGCTATGGATGCCGCCTTTCAAAAGTTTGCCGATCGCCTCGCCCAGAACCCCGAGCAGGTCATCCGCTACGAGTTCGCTGGCGTCCCGCTATTGTACTCCAAGACGGACGCTGTCGGCGATAGGCTCAGCGGCAAGGCGGGAATCCCTGGCTGCGCCAACTGTGGAGGACGCAAGGTGTTTGAGGTGCAGCTGACGCCGAATGCGATTGCAGAGCTCGAGGCCGATGACCTGAGCTTGGAGGGCATGGAGTGGGGGACCATCATCGTGGGAGTGTGCGAGAAGGATTGCCTTCCAAGACGGACGGAAAAGGGCGAGGTGGGATACCTCGAGGAGTGGGCCGGTGTGCAATGGGAGGAACTCTCGAAAGGAAACTAGGGAAAGGGATGAACATCACGGATAGACGACTAGCCCTTGGCCATGACCATCAAGATTGCGTTCTATGCCGTCTCTAGATCTCGTTATCGCTTTTTTAATGACATGGTCTGTAAAACGCCAATTTTGGATTCTGGTCCCCCCATCCATGCCATTGCATTATGCAAGTCCTTGCGCATCATGGTTGGCCATGAGTATTATTTCCTCATAAGAATCCGCGCCTTTCTGACTTCCGCTTATACCGACTCCTCCCAAGACCTCCGGATGACCCTCGCGAACTGGTCAACGCTGACGTCCTCACGAATCTCCGACTTCTTGGCCTCGTTGTCCGGGTTGGAGGGGACCTTGATACTGCCTTCGGCGTCGACACTCCAGCCGCAAACATCTGTGATGAACTTCTTGGTGGCGTCCTCGCTCAGGCCCAGCCACGAGTCCAAATGGCTTAACTTGACCTCCCTGAAAGCCTGCGAGACCAGGACAACGATCCTGTGTCGGATCATGTCCTCGAAGCCGGCGATGTCGGCGATGAGGTCGGCGCACAGGTCGTCGCCGTCCACAGTCGACCAGAACTGGGCGTATTGGGCACCCTCCAGCTGTGAGTTGAGCGTCCGCAGCTTGGTCAGGGCCTCGTGGAGCTCGCCGCTGGCGGCGGCCGAGGGGTTGATGAGGTGGAGGGCGAGGGAGAATTGCGGGGAGGGAAATTGGGTCATGGCCTTGACCAGGATGTTGGTGACGACCTCATCCTTGATTCTGTCGGGGTTGAGTTGGTAGCTGCATTGTTCCAGTCAGCGGTGCGCCTTCACAGTGGGTTGGATTTCAACGAGACAAAGTTTGGCAGGTCAGACAATTCTAAAAGCTGACTTCATGAGCGACCGGGCTGTTTACACCCGTCGCAGTCAGGTAATAGGAAACGTTGACATTGAAGTCATCACAAAACTGCCTCGAACGAATACAAAAGCAACTGCACAAACAAAAAGGCCACTCACAGCTTCAGCAGCGTCCGGTTCGCGTTGGAGTCGCAGTACTTCTGGTCGCATTGCTCTTGCAGGTACGTCTCGAGTGAGCTCACAGCCTCAGGGTTGTACCGCTCGAGGCCGTTGATGATGCTGGTGACATAGTCGGGTCTCTCCGAGGGGTCTTCGCCGTTCATTTTGTCGGTTGGGGGCTGCCGATTGGATGATGTAGGGGGGGTAAAGTCGCTGAGGGGGAGGTCGACAATCGTGATGGTGGGGCACGAAGTTTTCGATTCCGTGGTGTCGCTTGTCGTGGGTGCGGGTTCGGGGTTAGTCATTGTTCCGTGCCGATAGAGAGCTCTGAGAGGTACAGTTTGGTCACGTGCTCTCGCGTATGCACGCCCGTCCCAGCGTCATCGAGCTTCGCGTGTGAGTCCACGGCCACATGGACCTCAATTACATCTGTGCCGCGGGTCACGGGGCGTGCTCACACGATGACCCTGTAAACACAGCGTTCCGGCACAATGTCCAGCCCAACCAAAAAGAGAAAGCTGAACAATGGCAGCAAATCGGCAGCAGCTCAGCCCAAAGGACTGGAATACTTCTTCTCCAAGCAGAGACAGAATGAGCCTGCTGCACCCTCATCTCCAGTGGGAAAGGCGTCGAGTGGCAGTGCCGAAACCCTCACAGATGAGGAGCTAGCCCGAAAATTGCAGGCCGAATGGGACCAGGAGGTTGCAAGTGAACCTAGCAATGCTCCACAAGACGGTCAAGACGAAGCCGCGGGTGAAGACCTGGGTACACTGGGTCAGGAACGCGGCTCCGATGGGCCCAAGCCACTGCAATTGGACACGACTTCCTCGGCCCAGCCGAATGGGACGTCGAAGACGACGCTTACCCTCCAATCGACGGGCATGGCTGAAGATGCCGTCACGTCATCTATTCCTCTCGATGAATCGCCTCTCATCTTCCAGCCCTCCAAATACGTCTCACAACTGCAAGAGCACTGGGCTTCGGAGGGTGGAAATGCATCCTACGGTTTGCTGACCAGGTGCTTTGTCCTTGTCAGTGCGACAGCGAGTCGGATAAAGATTGTCGATACGCTTGTCAACTGCTTGAGAGTCTTGATTGAAGGAGACCCAGGTAGTCTACTACCAGCTGTAAGTTTCTTGCTTCTCTTTAGGAATAGCTCTAACAAGAATAGGTGTGGCTTGCTACAAACTCCATATCACCGCCATATATATCCCTGGAACTGGGCTTGGGCGGCTCAGCGATTTCAAAAGCGCTTAGACAGGTCTGCGGGCTTGACAATCGAGCTCTCAAAGCCATCTATGACAAGTATGGTGACGCCGGGGACGTGGCTTTTGAGGCAAAGAAGAAGCAGAGCTTTACGCTGAGGAAACCGAAGCCACTGACTATCAAGGGCGTGTATCAATCTCTAGTCAAGATTGCCACAACTCAAGGCCAAGGAAGCAACGAAGTCAAGCAGCGGATTGTTGATCGACTCTTGCAGGACGCTAGAGGAGGAGAAGAGAGTCGCTTCATTGTGCGAACTCTGTGTCAACATGTGAGTACGTCTGCCGGAGGTGACATTTCCATGAGCTAAATTGTTCGCAGCTCAGGATAGGTGCGGTCAAGACCACCATGCTTATCGCGCTTTCAAGGGCATTTCTGCTTTCCAGCCCTCCGGATGCGAACTACCCGCTCAAGTCCATCCCTGAGTTGTCGAAGCTCAAAAAGGAGGAGTTGGCCGAAGTCTGGGGCAGGGCCGAAGAGATTGTGAAAGCCTGCTTCGCGAAACGGCCGAATTATGATGACCTCATACCAGTGCTTCTCGAAATTGGCGTCAGTGAAGAACTGCTAGTTCGTTGTGGCTTGACCCTGCACATCCCTCTCCGACCCATGCTCGGAAGCATCACGCGGGATCTGTCGGAGATGTTGACGAAACTGCAGGGGCGAGATTTTGCTTGCGAATTCAAGTATGACGGGCAGAGAGCACAGATACACTGCGATGAGCATGGCAAGGTGTCGATTTTCTCACGGCACCTGGAGCTCATGACTGATAAATATCCCGACCTCGTGGAACTGGTTCCCAAAATTCGTGGAGAAGGCGTCAGCAGTTTCATCATGGAAGGAGAAGTCGTTGCTGTCGATCGCGAGTCGGGTGAGCTCAAGAACTTTCAGACGCTGACGAATCGCGCAAGAAAAGACGTCGCAATTGGCAGTATTAAGATCGACGTGTGCCTATTTTCGTTCGACCTCATGTACCTCAATGGACAGCCACTCCTCGATCGGCCTTTCAGAGAGCGGAGGGAACTACTACGATCCTTATTTACCGAAGTGCCGCACCACTTTACCTGGGTGAAGAGCCTTGACGCCTCATCTGGGGACTCGGAATCCGTCCTCGACTTTTTCAAATCGGCGACGGACAATAAATGTGAAGGAATCATGGTCAAAATTTTGGACAATCTGCCCGCGGTGTCATATCTTGGCGACGCCGAGGCGCAGCCACACGAAGACACCGAAAAACTAACGATGCCGAAGTCTAAGTCGAAGTCCAAGCAAAAGATCAAAAATGGGCTTGCTGCCGACGGCGAGGAGAGGAAGACCAAATCCCGAAGAAAAGCGCTACTGGCGACGTATGAGCCAGACAAGCGACTTGATTCCTGGCTGAAGGTCAAGAAGGATTACAACTCTAGCTTTGATACCCTGGACCTGATACCCATAGCGGGATGGCACGGGCAGGGGCGAAAAGCGAAATGGTGGTCGCCCGTCCTTCTCGCTGTTCGCAACGAAGAAAGCGGCACTCTTGAAGCTGTATGCAAGTGCATATCCGGCTTCACCGATGCTTTCTATAAAGCGACAAAGGAATTTTATGATGACGGCATAGAGAGTGGCGAGGCGAAGAATACTCGGTCACAAAAGCCCAGCTTTATCGATTATCCTGGGCCAAGCCCTGATGTGTGGTTTGAACCGCAAGAGGTCTGGGAGATGGCTTTTGCAGATGTTACGTTGAGCCCAACGTACACTGCCGCCATTGGTCTTGTGAGTGACGAACGGGGATTGAGCTTGAGGTTCCCCCGGTTTTTGAAGAAGAGAGATGACAAGAGCATTGAAGAGGCTAGCACCAATGACTTCCTAGCAGGCCTGTGGAGGAAGCAGGAAGCAAAGGCCAAAACGGAACAGGGTAGCAGCACAGCGCAACCCGATGAGGAAGAGGATTAGAATAGGCGCTTATGAAAGGAACATGCATTCATACAAGATATGTAGCGCCAAGTATCAACCAGGTTATTGTGAAAGGCGTTCATTTGCCCGCGTTTAGCTTCTGGGCTATTAAGCTGAAGACGGCCACGGATCCCATGAAGAGGACCGCATTGTAGAACTGGATGGAAGCGTCAGTCAGTATCTCAGCGCATCGCAGAGCAATGGACACGCACAGCCTTTCGTGAGACTTCTCTCTCTTCGTCATCCGTCCTAGACTCGATGAAGAGCCGGCGAAGGTTCGGAAAGTTGGCCTACCTGATGTTAGTTGCGGTCTATTAAGAACCGGTAAATAGTGTCGAAATCTACCATGCTGGTTGAAGTCTGAAGCTGAGCCACGAGCCAGCCCGCACAACGGCGAAACTATATTGTGCAGAATGCTCGGATAAGTCTGCACAATTGAGCTGCCTCTGCGTTGGTTTCTTGGCCGCTTCAGATAGAAAATTCGCCGCGCCGATTCATGTTTCCTGTGTTGCCAGCAGCTTGCGTCGCGGAGATGCTGAGATGACGATGCGACGTAGGTACCTTACCTTAAGTGTGAGGTTGGCAGCTAGGGAGGTCACCTGACTGCCAGGCTCTGGCTGGCGCTGAGTGAGTGTCGATGGCACTAAGCCAATTAGCGCGCAACCGCCGGCCCCTGGACCTCACCTGGTGCCATCGCTTGGCATATCTGGCTACCTAAGTACCTAAGCTGCATCTACACCCACTGTTGCATACGCAGTCCCCCCAAGGCGACGTGAGGTTAATTCCGAGCCAGGGACACACCAGACGAAGGCGCTCGGCCTGCTCTTAGCCGCGGCCTCACAAGACCAGTCGACTGCGCGCCGTGTCCCACCGCCCTTTGCCGAACCGACTCCGCTACCCCTCCGCCGTCGCAGGAGCTCGTCGACGATGGCGGTTAATCGCATCCGCGGCGCCTTCGCCGTGCCCCGGAAGGGCGAGACCTTTGAGCTGCGGGCGGGTCTAGTCTCTCAGTATGCGTACGAGCGCAAGGAGTCTATCCAGAAGACCATCATGGCCATGACGTTGGGCAAGGATGTCTCCGCCTTGTTCCCCGACGTCCTGAAGAACATCGCAACGGGCGACCTCGACCAGAAGAAGCTGGTCTACCTATACCTTATGTGAGCAGCTCCGACAGCGCAAGCAAGAGCCAGGCGCGATGCAGACCGCCTCGAACCTCGTTGGGATCTGGAGAGGCTCGACGATGTGCTGACACGGTAGCAGGAACTACGCCAAATCACATCCAGACCTGTGCATTCTCGCCGTTAACACGTTTGTGCAAGACTCTGAAGACCCGAACCCCTTGATACGAGCCCTGGCCATCCGCACGATGGGCTGCATCCGAGTGGACAAGATGGTGGACTACATGGAGGAGCCCCTGCGGAAGACGCTGCGGGACGAGTCGCCCTACGTCCGCAAGACAGCTGCCATCTGCGTCGCCAAGCTTTTCGACCTCAACCCATCAATGTGCATAGAAAACGGCTTTCTCGAGTCACTTCAGGAGCTGATTGGCGACCCGAACCCAATGGTCGTCGCAAACTCGGTGCAGGCGCTTCAGGAAATCAGCGAGACGGCCCCTGAGACCAAAGCGCTCGTCGTCACCCCCGCGACCCTCAAGAAGCTTCTCCTGGCCCTGAACGAGTGTACTGAATGGGGGAGAATCACAATCCTTAGCACTCTGGCCGACTACCCGGCGTTGGACGTCAAGGAATCGGAGCATATCTGCGAACGGGTCACGCCGCAGTTCCAACACGTCAATCCGAGCGTCGTCTTGGCCGCGATCAAGGTGGTCTTCATTCACATGAAAGCGCTCAACCCAGAGTCGGTCAGATCCTATCTCAAGAAGATGGCCCCTCCTCTAGGTAAGTACCACCCCGGTGATGAATATTGGCTTCCTGCTAATGATATCACCAGTCACCTTGGTTGCCTCTGCCCCTGAGGTTCAATATGTTGCGCTGCGAAACATCGATCTACTGCTACAGGCCAAGCCGGACATTCTGAGTAAAGAGCTGCGAGTGTTCTTCTGCAAATACAACGACCCGCCTTACGTCAAGCTGCAGAAGCTGGAAATCATGGTCAGGATAGCAAACGAGAAGAACTACGAGCAGCTGTTGGCCGAGTTGAAAGAGTATGCCTTGGAAGTCGATATGGACTTTGTGCGCAGAGCAGTCAAGGCCATTGGACAAGTGGCCATCAAGATCGAAGACGCAAGCGCCAAGTGCGTCCAGGCGCTGGAGGACCTCATCTCAACAAAGGTCAATTATGTTGTCCAGGAGGCTACCGTTGTCATCAAGGACATTCTGCGAAAGTATCCTGGCTACGAGGGAGTCATTCCGACGCTTTGCAAGTATATTGACGAGTTGGATGAGCCCGAGGCTCGTGGTGCTTTGATCTGGATTGTTGGCGAGTATGCGGAAAAGATCAACAACGCGGATGAGATTCTCGAGAGCTTTGTCGAGGGCTTCATGGAAGAGTTCACTCAGGTATGCTGACCCGAGGCTTTTCCCCACACCGCATCGGCTGACTCAAAACACAGACGCAACTGCAAATATTGACTGCCGTTGTCAAATTGTTCTTGAAAAAGCCCGGCAACACGCAAGGCCTTGTTCAAAAGGTGTTGCAGGCTGCGACGGCCGAAAATGACAACCCCGATATCCGTGATCGAGCCTATGTCTACTGGCGTCTACTGTCAGGAGATCTGGACGTTGCCAAGGCAAGTGTCAGCTCATAGAGAAATGTGAACGAGTACTAACATGCGACAGAACATCATCTTGTCCCAAAAGCCCACCATATCTACAACCATGACCAGCCTACCACCTGCACTGTTGGAACAACTTCTCACCGAGCTTTCCACACTGGCATCGGTGTACCACAAGCCGCCAGAGTCCTTTGTTGGCAGGGGCCGCTACGGGGCCGACGAGATCCAGCGGGCAGCCATCCAAGAACAGCGCCAAAACGCCGAAGAGAATCCCATCGCGGCGTCGGTGGCCGCTGCTGGCAACGGAAGCGGTGGAGCTTCTCAGAACAATATTGAGAACCTCCTTGACATCGACTTTGACGGTGCGGCGCCGGCATCACAGGAACAGCAGAGCGCCACGGCAACGCCAGACCGGGTTGCCAGCCCATCTAGTGGTGCTCAGTCGGGTGGCATGGCGGACATGATGAGCATGTTTGACGCGCCGCCAGCTCCGAGCAGCAGCAGCAACGGTACAGGGCTCACCGCCGGAAGCGGGATGAACGACCTGATGAGCGGCTTCGAGGGACTGGACTTCGGGGGCGGGCAGTCGCAGCAGCCACTGCCCGCCGCGATGCAGCTGCAAAACTCCAAGAATGGCGGGACGCAGGAGCCGAAAAAGGACAGTGACGACTTGCTGGGTTTGCTGTAGAGGGGCAAAGAGGCGAAGGCGTTTTCTCTTCGTTGGTCCTGCAATAGAGGGCACGCGAAAGCCTACGGACGGCATGGTCAAAGGCATGATAAAGGCGCCGCTAATGGTGCCTGTGTAATGAATCTTCATTTGAGTTGTGCACTCGCAAATGCCTTTCTAAGGTATCAATCCAAGCAAGCCGCCGCCCCGGCTCCATGCCATCATGTATGTGCCCGTATTACTCATGAAATTGCGTTCGTCCGCCTGCGCCGTATGACGCCCCTCTACTACTGTTTCGTGCCCTCGACCTGCCCGTCGGTTGTGCCAGCCATCGACGGACCGGCCTTGGCCTGGTCCCGCTCCCACTCGTCGGGGGTCTGGCACTTGGCCGTCCAGGCATGAATGGCGGCGATTTCCTCCTTGAGCGCGCCGTTGACGAGGCGATGGCGCTTGAGGGAGCTGAGACCCTGGAACTGAGGGGAGACGATGAGGGTCGTAAAGGCCTGACCGCAGCCGCCTGTAGCCACGAAGGTCCATGTCAGCGATGTCGGCCGTGAGCAACATGGGTAGGGAGGGAGTGCGCGCGCCGGCGACGGGGGCTTGCGTACCAGACATGTCCGTCACCTCGACGTGGACCGCCTGCAGGCGTTCCGCGATGGTCGCGCGCAGACTGGCGTCTGTGATCTGGGCCATTGTCGACGAGGACGGGGGAGGAATGCGTCTTGCGCGCGCGCCTTTGTCTGTCGTTGCGAGTTTGTGGTTTCGATGTGCTCGCAGACGGATCGCGATTGATTAGATAGATTGGTGGGGTAAATTATTAGCAATCACTACTACAGGGTGCGAGGCGGGCTTTTCTGGCACCGTATGAGCTCATTCCTGTGGAGAACTGCTGAGCTTTCGGGAGTTGCCTGGCTTACAACCTCGAAGCACCTGCTCAGCACTCGGCACTCTATATCGGTTTGCAAGCAACGGCGTGGACAGAACTGAAACTCTGTGCTTTGTAGCCGCAATTTCGTGACATGAGGTCAATTGGACGCCTCAACACACGACCACTCACATCCCTCGGGAGCCTTTCCAGACTGTGTCCTCTTGCTTCACTAGCTTCGCAGTCACAGCTCTGCCACCCGCCTTCAACTCGCCCCAAGGTTATATCTCGCCCTGGCGGCAAGCAAGGCTTCGGCACGTGTACGCAAAGACATTCATCCAGCATGTCCGACACCAGAGCATGGGGCGCGTGGCAGGTCCAGCCGTCCAAGTTCACGCAGCTGGTGGTGAACTCGATGAAGAAGCTGTAGGATGCGCTACCCGTGGCAGTTATGATTTAGCTGACGATGTGTCGAAAGGTTCCCTGAGGAGCTTGCGGACTCGGCCTGGGACAATGTCGGCCTGCTGCTCGACAACGCAGAGGCCACGGGCAAGAAGCCCAAGGTCATGGTGACCAACGACTTGACATATCAAGTCGCCGTCGACGCCGTCAAGCAGGGCGTTAGCGTCATTGTCAGCTATCGTGCGTATTTTTGACCATCTCATCTGCTGCTGTCCCTTGACATGATCGCTAACGTGCCCGTAAGACCCTGTCATCTTCTCGGGCCTCAAGTCCATCACCAACAAGGACCCCCAGCAAGCAACCCTTCTGCACCTCGCCAAGGCCGGCATCGCCGTCTACAGCCCGCACACGGCCGTCGACGCTGCGCCCCAAGGCCTCGGCACCTGGCTTGCCGACATTGTCGCCGGCCCGCATCGCGCCGTCCGCTCCTTCGCTGAGGCTTGCGACGCAGCCCCAGAGTCTCACTCGCCCGCAGGGTACGGCACCATAGGTCGCTTCGACGATGGCGTCGCCGTGCCACTGCCCGAGATACTGAAGCGCCTAGCGGCTAAGCTCGGCGGCCTGCGACATGTCATGGTCGCGAGCCCCATCGGCGCCGACGTCGCCACCACTACTGTGCGAAGCTTTGGCGTGTGCGCTGGCAGCGGGTATTCCACGCTCAAGGGCGCCGACGTGGAGCTGCTGGTAACGGGCGAGGCGAGCCATCACTCGGCGCTGGCGGCAATCCAACAAGGGCGCACGCTGGTGCAAGTCTTTCACAGCAACACGGAGAGGGGCTACCTGAACGAGGTGCTGCGGCCGCGGCTGGAGAAGTTGCTCAAGGAGGAGGTGCCGGGAGCCGAGGTGGTGCTGAGCGAATATGACAAGGACCCGTTCAGGATTCTGGATGTGAGCGAGCTGAATTAGAAGATTGACAGGAGCGAGGCGTCCGCGGGAGAGGTCGCCACTGGCGGAGTGGCGACAAGGTTAAAGGAGTCATTATGAATTAGCCGTTGTCGTACCCCAAAGCTCTCGCTGCCGTTACCGACTAGCTGTCGAGGTTCTCTCGGACCGTCGTTCCTTCGTGGGCCTCACCAGCGCATCGCCCTCTTCGATGACGGCTTGCACGTCCGCACCACCGACGCCCTTCTCCTTCCACGACACTAACAGCCTCCTCGGCAGCTCCCACTGCCTCCTCGCCTCTTCCATCCGGCCCTCCCTCGCCAGTTCCCGCAACCGTTGTGGCGTCGCGAGCGCCGTCTTGGCTAGCTCTCTCGTCCTCCGTCTCCGCGCCTCGGTCTCTCTTCGCTTGCCCTCGTCCGAGTCCGGTGCTGGAACCGCATCGCGCGCAGCTTCCCGTATTGAGGACGCTTGGCTGTAGATTTGTGCGATGGCGGGATCGAGGGTCGAGGCCATTGGGGTCAAGGGGTCCATGTTTGCGCGCATCTGCATCCCCGAGTTAGCTTGTTTCCGTCGGCAACACGTTTCGAGCGGCATGCCTTTCGTATCGTCTCCGTCGCCGTGATGAGCTTGCTATAATTATCGTACACGAGGGCCTTCTTCTCGGCGTCCAGCGCCCGCACCTCGCCGACAACCTGCGTGTACAGCCGCAGCAGCTCCTCGAGTCCGCAGTTGGCAACGACTTTCGCGACATGCGCCCCGGCGTCAAAGTCCTCGGCGTCGAGCTCGCTGGCGGGCACCTCGGAGTCGGGCAGCTCGATGCGCGGCAGCGGCGCGCGCAGCTTGTAGTACTCGCGCAGGGCGGCACGGTTGGAGCGCTTGGGCTGCGAGGGGCTGTGGTTGACGGGCGAAGTGACGGCGGAGCGGGCGAGGTCGAGAGAGGGCCGGGTGGAGGACGTGGGCGTGCCCGAGGGCAGGCGGCGCAGGTTCGTGGAGGGATCGCGGGGGGAGGCAATTGTGGACATGGCGGCCGCGATGCTGTGAGGTGGGAGATGGGAGTCTGAGGGAGAGGACAGCTTCAAGTTGCGGCTTGGACGAGAGGCCCAATGTGAGGTGGCCATTCGCTGCAGGCAAGCAAGCTACAGGGGGTTACGGCTCTGCGGGAGGTGGAGGGCGCTAGAAGCAGTGCCTAGCTCCGTTCTGGACGCAGCCCTGGACCCCTGTGACCTCACTCTACCTACTTTAGAAGTCGAGCACACACAACACCATCGCCATCGTAGCTGAGTGCTTCACCTTGGCATTCACGCCGCCCATTACAAGACTCTTACATATGACAGCTACTTCTCAAGGGCTCGTGATCTACCACGACAAAAAGCATAGCCGAGACGCGTGGTCCGCGATATAAAGCACGTCTCGCCAACGCCTCACGTCCACCTCATCATGGACCTCACCTCCCAACTCCGCGCCTCCCTCCTCGCTCAATCCCTCCCTCCTCCATCCACGCCCTTCCTCACCACCCTCACTACCTCGCGCTCCCCCCCTCCCCCGCTTCCATCCCTGCTCGCCACAGCAAAGGCTCGTCTCCTCGCCTGCGACCTCACCTCCAGCAGCCTCCTCGACTCTGCCTTGCTTGCCGCGCTGCCGGACGCTGACGACGCTGCCGCTGCCACAACCAAGGACGCGACCCTGCCGCGCGACGTGCACGTTCAGATCCTTGATGTCGACAATCTTAGCCTCAGCCGCTGGGAGCAGATCGAGGAGCTCGAGGCCATTCAGCGCGGCGAGCGGACACGGGGGCGCGAGGTTGTCAGGGTCGTTGCCGCGCAAGAGCAAAACGGCGATGACGGCGCGAGCCAAGCGCAGAGAGCGGGTGCATCGGCATCACCAGCAATACCTGCCGCGGGCTCCAACGCAACGCACAGGCTCGTCCTGCAGGATCACCGTGGCAAGCGCATCTATGCCGTCGAGCTGCGCCGAGTAGATCGCATCGGCATCGGCAAGACCAACATCGGCGAGAAGATGCTCCTCAGGGCCGGTACCATGGTTGCACGTGGCACCGTCTTGCTCACGCCCGAGACGTGCGTGCCATTGGGCGGCAAGATAGAGGCGTGGCACGAAGCCTGGGTCGAGGGCCGGCTGGCCAGGTTAAAGGAAGCTGTTGGCAGTCACCAGCAAGGGTGACGCTGCCTGGAAGAGGCTTTATATACGGGTCATGTTTTTCTCTGTCAATGATACCCCTTACATCATGGCCATGCAATTGCTGTACTCTTGGCTTCCCACCAATATGAGCTCCTCTATTCACAGACGGGTGATATTACTCTATATGCTCGCCGTTGCAAACTCCAAAGCTTGCCAACTGCTCTTCTCCCAGGGCGCCAGCAAGGCCGCCTTCTGCGCGTCCGCTGCCTTGCCAGTCACAGCGTACGCTTTCGCGAGGTCCTGCGCCTCCAAAAAACCCCTTGGTGGTATGCCGCGAGTGGCAACCTTGAGGCCCATATGCGCCGCATGCCCGTTTCCAGTCGCCTCGGCCAGCGACAGCCAGCCATGAGGCAGATGGGGATACAACAAGACATCCGCTTGCGCTTGTGCCAGCATATCATGATCCGTCCGGCCCTCGCCGGCGCCGGCAATAGCGCGGAGCACCTCGCCAATCTGCGATTGTTCCGTGGCCGTGACCTTTTCGTTTGTGCGCAGCCCGTGAAGCTCTTCCACCACCGCCTCCAGACTGCTCTCATCCTTATCCAGGAGCGCAATAACACCTAGCAAAAGAACACTCTGCACATGATCAGGATGATTCTCAATCACCTCGAAAAGAGCCGCACGGGCCTTATCCCGCGACTCTTCCGAGCCTTGTGCCCACAGCACCTGTGCCAAGAGGCAAGTTGCATCCGGGTTGTTGTCCGACTCCTCCAGCGCTGCTCCGAAGCTCTTCTCTGCTTCCTGAAACCGTTTGAGATAAAACTGCCCCAGTCCAACTGTGAGATGTGCAGACAGCCTGGCTTTCTTGCGTTGCTCGCTCGTGAGCTCGCTCTCGCCTTCGTCCTCACTCAGTCCAAGGGCCATCTCACCACATTCCACTGCTTGACTGTACGACCCAGCAGCCAAATACGCTCTGGCTAGATCGGTTCTCCCCAAAGTGAACCTAGAAAGGCTCTCTGGCGACTCCGTCAACTCATAGTCAGCCTCAGTGATGCTGCAAATTTTCTCCAGCACCTGCACAGCGCGGGAACTGTCACGCGTCCTTTCCTGGAACAGCGCAGACAGATGAGAAAATGCAAGGTCCTGTGGCCGTAGGCTCTGCACCTGATTCAGAGCGAAGAGCGGCTGGATCAGTGATGCCACGGGCAAATTTGCCGGCGCGGTCAGAATGTGATCGAAGACTGACGCCGAGTAGTGGTGCCTAGTGGGCAGAGACGATGATTCTGCAATCTCCATGGCGTGCGTGAAGATTCCTCTGGCTTCCTTCGCATCACCGAAGAGCAATGCAACAAATCCTTGGCCCAACCATGCGTGTGCATAATCCGGATCAGCAGACTGCGCCCTGGTGTACGCTTCGTTGGCAAGCTTGGTGTCTCCAGTCAGTAAAGCCAGAGTACCCAGGTTTGTCCACGTCACGGGACTGCGTTCGTTCAGGTACAAGCTCCTCACGAAAGCATGCTGGGATACGGATGGGTTGATCTCGCTCGTCACCACGCCCAGGGCATTCCAGAACTCGGGGTTTCCACTTTCCAGTTCGATCGATCGTTTCAACGCCCTCACAGAGGCCTTGATGTAGCTGCTCGGCTTCTTCCGCAGGTGAGCAGGAAGGCACTCATGAGCTCGAAGTTCGGCCCATCCCAGGTTGTAGTGTGCTACAGCCTGTGCATGAATATCACCGGACGAAACGTAGATCGCCTCCTTGTGGCACAAAATAGTCGCCTGCAAACACCTGGTCATGTCCACGCCCAGCTGCTCGTCCTTGGAGTAGAGGCCCTTGGCATAAATGACGTCGGTTCCAACCTTGTCAACCGTCGCAAATAACTCAAACGCTTCTTGGTGACTGCTTTCCAGAATCTCCTTGAGGGTGTTGGCTGGCAGGTCCGTGGTGCGGCTTTGAACCGAGGAGAAGACCGAGCACGCATCAGCAAGGTTCTTCCAATAGTTGAATGTCTCCCTGACGCTCCCGCTCGTGGTCGCGGCGAAGTTGATGGTGTCAATGGCCAGCTGCACCGCCTTTCCGAAGAGGCCCTTCTCCACGCACGTCAGAGCATTGTCCACCAGGGTTTGCATGAGAGCAATGACGACTCCCTCTTCTCCCGCGTGGGTATCCAGCACAGATTGGTACAAGGCTATAGACTCGTCATATTCGCCCAGCTCGCGCCTGATGTTAGCAAGCATGTACTTGGTGAACCATGCGTCCCCTGAGATGTCTTCTTTCGAGTCTGCTTCCAGGCTTTGAGCATTGACGATGGTTTTAGTTGCCGCAATGTATCTGCCAGAGCTGTGGTAACTCTCGCCCAGCCCCACCCATGAATGATAGTCATCCGGCGACAATCTTAGAGCTGACTGGAACGAGACGATGGCCTTGTGGAAATCTTGCTTATGCAACTCCGCCACGCCTAGAGCAGCAAACGGCCAGCTAATGCCCTTTCTCTTTGAAGACGGCGGGGGTTTGACCTTGCCAGAATCGACAATTCGCTGCGCGACCAGCTCGACACGGTCCCAGTCTCCATCTTCTGCGAACGATCGGGCTAGCCGTTCAGCAGCGACGACTTCTGCAGAAGATAGCTCGAGCGCCTTCTGGAAGCAGCGACGAGCTCGCTTCCTATCTTTGACGTAATCGTTGTAGAAGACACCGAGGCTGGTATATGTTGAGGCGTGGTTCAAGTTGTTGTTCAGTGCACTGAGCCAATAGGCGTATGCACATTCACCTTTCCGTTGCTTCCTCGCCTGTCGACTGGTGTCCAGATTCCACAGACAGCTTCCGATGCGATATTGGGTGTCGGCGAGTAGCTCCTTGGAAGCGCCTTTCTGCTCCAGAGGTGGTATACACTCTAGGAGCTCGTCTCTAGCCGTTTGCCAGTCTCCCTTCAAGGCTTTCACCCATGCCGCTTCTGATTTGACGCGAATGTTGGACTCATCTCTCTGCAGGGCCCGGCTCAAAAAGTCGATTGCCTGGTCATACTCCTCCTCTTCCTCGAAGATGAGACCGACACCTATCAATGCTGAAGTCGAAGTTTGATCGTGCTCGAGAACTTTGTCGAAGAGGTTCTTCGCCTCTTGATGATGTCGTGGCGACTGATAGTATACCAGAGCCGTGGCAAGGAGCAGCGAGTAGGCATCCTGCGTATTCTTAAACGCCAAACCTGTCCATTCCCGCTCTTTGGCCAGGTATCTCAAAGCCTTGCGCATGAATTCGACGGTGCTCTCGTAATCGCCAAAATGAAGGAAATACTGGCCCACGATCCGGTACGCGAACGGCGACTCGGTGGTGCTTATGCCCTCGGTGAGCATGATCAGCCGGTCCTCGTCTGTCAACGGTACGAAGGACGTGGGAACACCTCCATCGTCGTCATCATCATCGCTATCATCTGATGCAGCCATTTCAGGGGTCTTTTTGTTTGGCTCCTCTGCCGCGGGGAATGGCGACACGCTGCTTGTCAAGAATGCCGTGATGACCTTGTACAGATCGCTGTCCGGAAAGAACGAGCAGTACGCCCGCAGCAAATCCACGTCCCAGTCCTTGATTTCCTTGTGGTCCTGCCACTCAATGGCAATATCCCAGGCGAGCTTGAAGGGGTGCTTGATTATTACCATGTCGTTGGCAAGGCCAAGCACAGTTGCTTGCTCTTGAGCTTTGGCTGCAGCGGGCGACGCAAGCAGACGCTCATGGCAATAAAAGAGCAGCTTCTCCTCGTATGTCCGCCTCACCTCGTCATCGTTGGTCCAATTAATGAGCTGGCGGTAGATGTGCTCCAGTTTGCTCTGGCTGTAGACCTCCCGCTTGACTTCGGCGGTAACATCGCTGAGCCTCGCACCCAGCCGAGTGCGCCGCTCGCCGATGAGTGTGTTGATGCGCTTCTTCTCGAAATCTTCGAGTATGTGCGCAATACTCTCGTAGGTCCTCGCAGGATGGGGGAAAAGGCCCTCCAGTAAGGAGTAAAGAGGGCTGTCCGGAAGCTGAATCCATAAAGCGTCGGCGTACTGCACAGGATCGCCCTGTACTCGTGCAAAGTCGACGAATTTGTCCACGACATCTCGACATTTGTACATGTCATCTGCGTCCTGGAATATGCGGGCAAGGCTCACAACGGCGCGTTGGTACTCGGCCAGCTTCTTGGTGCCTTGCTTCTCATACAGCTTGACGAGTCCCTGGTAGGCTTGCGCATCCTGGGGGCGCAGAGCTGTAGCTTCCTGGTACACATTTTCGGCTTCATCGAGTCTGTTCTTCTTGTCCAGTGCGAACGCTAGGAATATGTGTCTGAGAGGTCAGTGAGCATGTCTTGACGGCCGGGAGTAGACTGAACCAACCCTTGGTAGTTCTTGGGCTCCTTTTTCATAAAGTCTTCGGCCTTTTCGATGGCGTCGTCAAATTTCTGCTGCCGGATAGCATCGTTGATGGCTTTCAGAAGCGCCTTGGAATTTGACATATTTCCTTGTAGGCTGTGATGCCCTGTTCAGCAGTTCCAGGAGTCAGGATGAGGCGGCAGAATAGCGACAGCGCGGTTCGGGGTGTGGGTGTGACTGCTGATTCGTCACTCGCCCCGTCATGGCAGACACATCTGCTGCCCAGAGTCTCAATGCAAGTGTGAGGCTATGGATCGTGAGTCCAGGACAAACGAGTTCTTTCAGGCCTACTTGGTGGTGAGCGAGTGATGTGGTGAGTGGTCTACGAGTATGTCATACTGGGGCTTTGTCCTGGTTCCTAGCCGAGGATTCCCCGCCAGCGGCAATCCAAACTTCTCCGTGAGCTTGTCCTACTGCACTGCAGCCTTCAGAAGCCGCCTGACCGTCGTGTATTCATAATTGACTCTCGATACTTTCTCGGCCAGGCCCAAAATCACGAACGATGCCTTGCGCCTTCATAAGCTGGCCACCAGCGCTCACTTATCGGACCTATTCCCCAAGAAGCCCATGCTCACGAGTTCAGCGACATATGCTCTGCAGCTCACGTGGAAAGGATGGGTGGATTGCTCCCAAACGGAGTAGGGCGGTCAATTATTGGTCGACGAGGTATGCAACATCTCGGCATACGGGTGAAACATGCTTCTAGTCTGCCGTCCATGCGCTGAAGGATTCGGCCGAGGCGCGCCGCTTCCTTTCAGTCTTATTGGATCCTGCGGACTCCAGGTTCGTTTTCATCTTAACGAAGCGCCGGCGGAAGGCGCCTCAACCGACAGAGGACATATGTAATGGCGTAACAGAGTCACCTGCATGAAAGCCACACCACAACTGTGCCTTCGCGGTGTGATGTGCATGAACCGCTGGGCGATTGCAGCTTTACCCGTCAAGCCGCCCTGAGGCGAGTCAGCCAGCTGGCATTTCCAATCGGCTATTGGCCAATGCACTACGAAATCACGCGACCTCTGTGTTCGAAGTTTTGAGTAACAGGCGGGCCACGACGATAGCCTGGGATATGAGCATCATGAGAATGGCGTCTGCATGTCGGTCTCCCTACACGAAGAGCGGCATGCTGAGCAGAGGGGAAAGTGGGCCGTCGCTCAAATCGTAAAACGGCCAACGCCGCGGCAGAGAATCGGCACTTATTGCTTACCCCGTTGGCTTACTCCATGGTTTCACGACAATACTCGTAGAGCTGGCTTGTGGAGAAGTGGCCATAACCAATGGCGGCGTAGCCAACGATGTTGCCTATTGAGTGGCTGTTGGGCAGGTCTTTCACCACCAAGCGGACCCATGGCATCCGGTCAATATTGGCGACCAGCTGCAGACATCACATCCTCCATCCGGACTGAGGCTGTTGCGTTGTCGACCAACACGATCTTGTCGAGCGTCGTGTCCCGCCCAATGGGGCTCACACGTCACGACTCGCAGAACGCCTCGCACGCCACTCGTGCTCTCCAGACCATATGTGGCCGGGTTTCGGGGGAGCCGTTGGCATGTAAGTCAGCGCCGAGAGTCGAGTCAACGAAGGACCGTGTATCTTGGTGACGCTTTCGAAGCCATGCACCACGTTGAGCAAGTGACTGAGTGCGTGTTACAGATGGCAAGAATCCTCCCCATGAAATTCACCACGTATATTACATGGAGAACCCGGCAGCCAGACGTAGTTTTCTGCCCTGTCTATACCAGTGCTTTCTGCCGTCTTCTGGTTTCGCACCTTGCTCCCAATGTGTTGCTCATATTTGTTCGGGTAGTTCCCCCCCCCCCAAGGCCGTACCAATGTCTAAGACAACCTTCGCTGGGTACAACGGCCGAATGTCGACTCAGGCACGAATACGCAGCAGGCGACGCAACGTTGGCGCAATCATCGAGAACCCACTGTGTATGGTACCTATTTCACATGATGTCGTTACGGCATTATAGTAACAACGATTCAGCGCCTTACGGACCAGGAACTGGAGGAAGACGTAAAGCACTTTGCTCGAAATCACCTGCCATCCGTCGAGTATGAGAATATTCTGCGAGCTGCGAGGGTAGCCAAGGACATTCGTCTCTACGACGACATTGCGAGACGTCCCAACTTCGACGTCAGAAATCGCCTCCCAGTGAATCTGACAGAGGAAGAAAAAGCGCTTTGTGGAGGGAGAGAGACGTGGCGTTCAGTGAGAAGGGAATGGGAATAGTCATTGCTACGGTTTCCCTAGCAGCTCTACTACAAGGCGAGTCACCTTTACTATACCACGAAGAGTGACAATACTGATTGTCAATTGTTCAGGCTTCGTGCAATCGTTCTTTAACGGTGCCTCGCTCTATAGCAAAGAATGGGGTTTAACGTCGACAAGCAAGGATAGCGGCGTAAACAGGGATGACTGGCGCCTCGGAGTTGCGAATGCCTCGCCGTGGTTTTTCGCTGCGCTTCTCGGATGTCCGCTCTCTCTGCCTATCAATTATTGGTATGGCCGAAGAGGAGGAATCAGGGTCGCTGCTTTCCTCATTCTCGGCAGCTCAATTGGGGCGGTCTTTGCAACCACTTGGATACAATTTTTCATCGTCAGGATATTCAACGGACTTGGTAAGTCCCCGAGCGTCCCAGGATTTCTACTCAGCTAGTAATCGATGTCGTTGCTCATACTGTCAATAGGCATGGGGATCAAGGCCGTCAGCACCACTATTCTTGCCTCTGAGACCGCAGTCGGTTTCTGGCGTGGTTCAGCTAATTCTGCTTGCAACTCTGGTAAGTTCGGTCCTACGCCCATTGACATGCAACAGCTGACCGGCTTGCCCAGGGTCGCGTTTGGCATTATGATGGGCTTCACTTTCAACCTGATTTCCACTTATGCAAGTACAGATAGGACGACGCTCGCGCTGATTCAGGGAGCGCCGATGGTGCCCGCTCTGGCCCTGTTCATCGTGGCCTCGTAATTCTGCCCCGAATCGCCTCGCTACCACCTTATGAGAGGCCCCAATTATGGCGTCGAGAAGGCGTACCGAATGTTGCAGCGAGTCAGAAACACAGAGGTATGCCCTCTGAATTGGCCTATGCCGTTTTAGCTGCTCAATTTGCTGACCATAATTCCTGGCAGCTATAAGCGCTACGAGACCTGTACGTTGTTCACAAGGCTGTTGAACAAGAGAATGTGGGCATTGGGGACCTAGATGCCAATGCCTCTCTATCGCCGGGCTTCTTTTGGGTGATACGTGACTTCGCCACGCAATTCAGGCAGCTGTTTCAGCAGCGGCGGCTGTACAATGCGGTGCTATCGTCTTCAACAGTCAATTTGGCACAGCAGCTTTGTGGAGGTGACTTCTGCTCCCGGCTTTGGCGAAAGACGTAAGCTAACCTTCGCAAGTCAATATCTGCGCATTTTATTCTGGTATGGACGGTCATCACATCCTTTGTATGAGGCTGATAATCCTGACTTTCATCAGGAACTCTCTTTAGAAGCGTAGGAGCTGAGTCGACACGTACGTCAATGGCCTATAGCGTCGGATTCGGTACGGCAACCTCGAAATAGCTCACCAAGTACAGTAGCTGACATGGGACCTCAAACAGGCGCAATAAACTTTCTCTTTGCGCTGCCGGCCATAAAGAGCATAGACACTTTAGGTCGAAGGAAATGGCTGAACGCGACGTTACCTTTCATGGCGCTGTTCATGCTCGGAGGGGCCGTGGCTTCCTTCATCCAGCATAGAGAACTGCGAATTGGTGTGACTGCATGCTTCATGTTCCGTGAGTCAATGTTGATCTTTGGGCATATGCCAGATGCTGACGTTAACCTGAGTATTTGCGGTTGCATACTCTCCTGGCCTGGGTCCCATTCCATTCACACTCGCGTCCGAGAGTTTCCCGTTGACCCATCGAGAAGTCGTAAGTCGATCGTTGCCATGGTTGGTTAAGTGGATACTAACGCCTGCAGGGCACTGCCTGGGCAATCTCCATCAATTGTTCTTTGCGGGACTTCTGGCCATTTGCTTCCCTAGGTACGTTGTACTCGAGCATCTGTAGCGAGCCAACTGACGATGTCTTCAGCATCTACTCTGCGCTAGGACAGAGTGGCTCGCTCGGGTTGTTCAGCGCTCTGAACATCGTTGCATTGATCCTGGTGTTTCTGCTTGTCGAAGAGACTAAGCGGCGCAGCTTGGAAGAGTTGGATCACATCTTTGCCGTGTCAAAGCGCGACTTCATGGGCTTCCAGATGACGAATCATCTGCCCTGGCTTGTTAGACGATATGTGCTCATGGGCCACGCGGCGGCGCCCGAGCTGTATCATGACTTGATTTGGGGATCTGACGAAGTATACGACATGCTACTGCGGCCGGATAGCCTGAATAGCACGAAGTCGCGGCAGACGACGGCGGGAAGACAGCCACCAAGAGTCAAACAACAACCACCGCCAGCGGTACAAAGGTCGCCGCCGACGTTGAAAAGCACTTGCAGGCCCTTAACGTTGGATCACAGCGCAAATACTGTGAAGAGTGGCGGCCCCTCGGTCCCTGTATCCCTAGGCACCGCACGAGTCACCCCGAGATAGATGGGGACAAGAGACCGGTGTTTGTTGGATTTGGGAGCTTCACCGACGGAGGCGCCAGATGATCGTAGTTGAAAGTGAAATATGTGGAAAACCTGGACAGATGGCTTGCGCTGTGTACGTATAAATGCAATGGTGACTATTGGCTCGGCCAGTCCTAGGCACAATTGCGCACCACGCTGCCCGCCAGCGAGAGGAAGACTCCGGGACAAGCGCGACAGGCGGCGGCAACAAGGCGTTGATAATTCCAGGTGATGTGATGTCGCAATGCCACTCTGCTTGGCTGCCACTTGACAGGGACCCGTGACCGGCTGTGTTTGCACTCAACCTTTGTCGATATGCGATCGTAGGGAGCTCGGCATACGACAAATTGTCTTTGATGGCAGCAAGCCGCGTCGTATCGGAATCGCATGGCCACTAAAGCCAGACATCTTATAAGGCACAGCTTACTTGGACGGGAGAACTTTGGTGTTGCTGGGCCCATGTCGTCATTGAACCTAGGCCAATGTCACTGAACGAAACCGGCCCGATCCTCCGCCCCCCCTCAAGCTGCAACCACCACTGACCACTCTCCCGTCCTGTCTCCTCCAACCTGCTCCGCTCAGCCCACCGCCCTCATTGCCTCGCCCTGTTGGTCACGAAGAGAACATGGCTTCCTTCCGCCTGACGATTGAAGACGGTCAGTTTCGCGACGGTCAGGGCCGGCAGGTCGTCCTCCGCGGCATCAACGTCGCAGGCGACGCCAAGCTCCCTAGCGAGCCCAATCAGCCGTCTCATGTTGGCGAGGATTTTTTTGACGGCGACAGCGTCTCGTTCCACCAGCGGCCCTTTTCCACAGACGATGCCCCGACGCATTTTGCACGAATAAAGCGATACGGCTTCAACACGATCCGCTATGTCTTCACGTGGGAGGCCGTCGAGGCGGCGGGGCCGGGGCGGTACGATGAGACCTTCATCCAGCACACCATCGAGATCCTGAGGATAGCAAAGTCTTATGGTTTCTACGTCTTCATGGACCCTCACCAAGACGTGTGGTCGCGTTTCACGGGCGGCTCTGGAGCCCCAATGTGGACCGTCTACGCCTGTGGCCTGAACCCCCAGAGCTTCGCGGCGACCGAGGCGGCCATTGTCCACAACACCTATCCCGAACCCGACAAATTTCCCAAGATGATCTGGTCGACCAACTACTTCCGACTGGCTGCCGGTACTGTCTTCACATTCTTTTTTGCGGGACGAGATTTCGCGCCCAAATGCATCATCGATGGGGTCAACATCCAGGATTACCTACAAAATCATTTTATAAATGCCTGCGCGCATCTTGCGAAGCGGATTCACGAGGCCGGAGACCTTGAGAATCAAGTTGTCATTGGCTGGGAGAGCATGAACGAGCCAAACAGGGGAATGACTGGTTATGCGGACCTGACCGTTATCCCAAAGGAGCATCCTTTGAAGAAGGGAACCTGCCCGACCATGTGGCAGGCACTCTTGACGGGCATGGGGAGAGCCTGCGAGGTTGACACGTGGGAAATGGGAGGGCTGGGCCCCTACAAAACGGGGACAACCCTCGTTGACCCTCACGGCGAAATTGCCTGGCTGCCACAGGGCTACGATGACTCCAAGTACGGATGGAAGCGAGATCCCGGATGGAGCCTCGGGGAGTGCATCTGGGCTCAGCACGGCGTGTGGGATCCTGCGACGGACACACTCTTGAAGAAGAATTACTTTCAGAAAAATCCAAACACCGGCAAAGCTATCGACTATCCCGAGTTCACGAACACGTATTTCATGAACTTTTGGAGAAAGTATAGCCAAGCTTGCCGGAACCAGCATAAAGATTGTATCATGTTGATGCAGTACCCGACGCTGGAGCTGCCACCACAGATCAAGGGAACAAAAGATGACGATCCTCGAATGGCGTTTACGCCGCACTTTTACGACGGAATCACCCTTATGACGAAGCATTGGAATAGCACGTGGAATGTTGACGTCGTTGGTGTGCTCCGAGGCAGATACCTCCACCCGGCGTTTGCCATCAAGATCGGCGAGACGGCCATTCGCAACTGCTTGAGAGATCAGCTTGCGACACTACGGCAAGAAGGACTGGATCGAATTGGCCCGCATCCTTGTATCTTGACAGAATTTGGCATCCCGTACGACATGGACGACAAAAAGGCGTACAAGACGGGAGACTACACGAGCCAGTCAGCAGCGCTCGATGCCAACTATTTCGGAGTTGAAGGGTCGCAAATAGAAGGACACTGTCTCTGGCTCTACGACACACGAAACGACCACGAGCGAGGCGATCAATGGAACGGCGAGGACTTGTCAATTTATTCTCTCGATGACACAGTCCCACCACTGTCTCCCCTGCCTAGGACCAATCAATCGGCGACGAGTCTTCTCAAGCTCTCGACAATGAATGGCGGAGCTGGTGACGATGGCAATGTGACGCCGGGAAATATTCAGCGCACTCTCACCAACCCATCCATCAGCTCCAGCCCTTCACTCAAGGATCCCGAGTTGACGAACGCACCTGGGTACCGCGCGGCGGAAGCCTTCATCCGACCGACGCCGACAGTCGTCGCCGGCGATGTCGTTTCCAGCGGTTTTAACCTACGACAGTGTACATATGACCTGAAGATCAGAGCTGTCAAGCCTGCTGCGGAGGATGCACCCACAATCGTATTCTTGCCAGAGTACCATTTCCCCAAGGACCAATGCGAGGTGACTGTTTCTTCGGGCCAGTGGGAGATTAGTTTGGATGAGGAAGAGGGCCCGCTGCTGCAAAGGTTGCGATGGTGGCATCCGGAAGGAGAGCAGAGCCTGACTGTACGCGGTACCGTGAGGAAGCATAACGTCCCAGAGGGCTCGACAGAGGAAGTCGGCTACTTGGAACAGTGCCAGCAGGGCTACGGTTTCAACTTTGGGAGCTGCGTTGTCATGTAAGAGAGTGGAAGCTGGATTGAACCCTAATTCCAATTTGATCCAGAGCGCTGTTCTTTTCTTATGTGGGTTTCGTCGGCATTTGGGCAGGGTATGTTATGCATGGAGTTGAGGGCATCGCTTCGAAGCGTTCCTGCGGTCATTGATAATTGTATTGATTTTGAAGGACTTTTGGGTAAGGAGACGAGACGATATACTGAATCGGAAGGCCGCGAGAGTGCGAAGCATCTTAAGAATCTCGACTACAAACTTGAGTATATCGTTTGGGGTTCAAGACGATTTCAAATGCAGTGTTTCTTAAGATGAAAGGCTACCTTACGCTACACAATTCAGTGGCATTGCACTACCACGGGATGGGTATAGCCGTGCTACTGAGCGTCATCTGTGCAAACATGCGGCATCACACTCAGGCAGGGAAATACCTGCTTCAGTCCACTTTCATTTTTTTGCCTGTCCAATTTTTGACTGGTGATTCGCTATTACTCTTGTCCCATCATTGGTCGGCACACCTCAGTCATTAATCTATCTACATCATGGCAGCGCAAGGTCTCAATACCGGTCCTGGTAGAGTTGCTCCGTCTCTCATTGATTCGCAATCTAGAGTGGTATGGTTGGTCTTATGTTTATAGGCAAGGTACGCTGATACGGCGCTCCGTATGTCAACTTCAGCGACGACATCGCATTCCGCAGGATGTCACTTACGAGGCGTAGCGTACGTTCTGCATGCAGCAGCCATCAACTGCCGGTGGGCGGAGATAAAGAAGACCCATTCCTCGAGACATCCGGCTGTGCCCCGAGGTTTTAAAATCTAGGATGCACACCACCGAAGCTGCAAGAGAGGGGCTGGGCCTTGCAGACGTAATTTGCAGACCGTGGACGAAGACATCCATCCGATGGCCTAGGATGCCTGGCTCCTCACGGCGTCGGGCTGCTATGACCAGGTGCGTCTGCTCAGCTGCTGATGCGTCGACTAAAGGTATAACAGAGCGACCGGGCCCCAATTGGCCAAAGCCCCAAGCTACAGGGCTTTCAATTCGCTGAAGAGGCCCACCGCAAGTGCCCGTAAGCGCCCGCGCCGAGCCCGAGTCGCGATGGGGCCTGAGGCGGCGACACGGGCATACGGGCAAGACGGGGTACCTTAGCGGTTGAGCCTAGCCGCTTTCCGGCAGCCCAGTAGCTCGTCCTGGTCCCACCGTTCTCCGTCTCCAGAGGAGGCTGGCCGGGTGGACCTCGAACTCGGGCCATCAAGGGGACGAAGCTCGCGACAAACGGAGACTCGACAGCGCTCCCTGCCCGTACAACAACCTCAGATGGGACGGGCATTCCACCCTCCCCTCACCGACACTGGCGTCTCGATTGAGCTTCGGCGCTCCGGCTGGCAGCGACGACCATTCGTTCAGGGGCTGACAGACCGACGGGTTCAGGCTGGAGAGCTCCACGGTGCACGCCCAGGATACCGGGACCTTGCCTCGTCGGGTCTTCTTGGTGTTGTTGTTTTGCCATCTCGTATCTAAGCTCCAGAGCTGTGGGCTGAGCGGGCAACCTCGCGCCCCGAACTCAACACCAAAGAGCATCTCCACGCAACCTCCCCAACGAGGCGGGCAGCCCCCGCGACCTCGATCAACATGTATCACGGCAGCCAAAGACATGTCTCGGGCAATGATCGAGCTTTCCAAGTCCCTCCTCCTCCTCCTCCGCCGCCGCCCATGTCCCCTCCCATGGCAGGCCCTCCCATGAACAGCATCATGAACATCCCGCCGCCCCCGCCCCCGAGATACCCTGCCGCGCCCGGCACCACTCCTGGCGTCGTCATCCCGCCGCCTCCTGGGCCGCCGCCCACCGGCGCGCTCGGCCAGCAGCAGTCGTGGCATGGCAACTACGGGCGCATGTACGATGGCCGACCTGGCATGGGCCTGCCGCCCCCGCCTCCGACCGGCCAGCATCAGCCGTATAACCCCAAGTTGCATGCGCAGATGGCCACCGGCCAGACCATCGCCCTCCCGCCGCCCCCGCGATCGAGCGATGCCATGAGCGCTACCTACATACCCACGGGCGAGACGTACGGCGAGGGCGTTGGTATCCCCGGCTTTGGCGTCAACGACTCGGCCATGATGCAGAGCCCATGGCAGGTAGCGACGCCCAAGAGCGGCACCGATACCAATACCACGACGCCCATGGACGACGCCACCGCGCGGGACACGTTCTACATGGCGGCCCAGTCGAGGGGCTTGTCCAATGCCTCGAGTGCCGCCATGAGTAGCACAATACCACCAGAGGTTGCCGCGCAGTGGCCTATGGATACCGTCTTGATATGGCTGGCGCAGAACCAGTTCTCCAAAGATTGGCAAGAGACATTCAAGGGACTCAACCTACACGGCTCGCAGTTCCTAGAGCTGGGCAGCCTTCACGGTGGTCGCGGCAACTTTGGCATGATGCACCAGAAGGTGTATCCTCGCCTGGCGATAGAGTGTAGCAACAGTGGCACGGGCTGGGAACCGCCGCGGGAACGAGAAGAAGGCAAGCGCATGCGGCGCCTCATTCGGAGCATTATCACCGGAAAGCCTGTCGACACGTCCAAGCTGGCGAACTCCCACGGTCGCAAGGAATCTGCTACGTCTAGTCAGGGAAACAACTTGCCAAGTGCAGGGACCGATCCAGCAGATTCCCCCAATGTAAGTTTATGCCCCTTGAAGGAGCGATTTCAATGGCACTCTAACAACTTTGCAGACGCTGTTGAACTCGTCCGAGCCCAATTTTATGACCCGGCGGTTTTCCCAACATCGAGCGACAACGATGCCCACTCTCAATAATAGCACCATGAGCTCCGATTCAAGTCATCGACTGGCACTCAAACATATCGATTCCGAACCCGGAAGGCGCCTCAGCCCAATCACAAATGAGCTAGCTGAAGGCGGCTCGTTCTGGGGAACAGCCCCTAGAACAGAAAGCCCAGCAGGCAGTCCCGTGCCTCAACAGGCCTTATTTTCGTCGGCAACGACACCAGTTCTGTCATCTTCGACGCCAAGTTCTGCAAAGTTTGGGCACCGATCCCGTAACAGCGTTGATTCTGTGTCGTCTAGTGCCGCAATCTATGGATCTGGTGTTCCTGCTGACGCTGCCGCTATTTTGGGCCGAGGCCTTAGCCTTGGAGACGTGCTGGGATCTGCAAGGTACCCGGATGGGCGGTCGAAACAGTCTCCCCTTGAGTCTGGCGATAGGTCGGCTGGTACGGAGCCTCCAGTATCGGCCAAAGACTCGAAGAGCTTCCTGAGCTTTCTTTCCCGCAAAAAGAGGCAGAAGGACGATGGGTCTTTCCCCTCCCCAGACGAGTTTGACTCTCCAGATTCCCCAATGGTAGTGCCAAAGCCGTTGGCATTCGACTACCATGGGAACAACAGTAGTGACGCCCATCTAGACCGTCCCGGTTCGAGCTTCGGTGCCCAAGACAAGAATGACGTCGTGTCGCATCGGAGGGCCAGGCGGGCCAGTGTGGTCAGGACATATGTCTTGGCTACTATGGATGCCTGGAACTACCGTATGTGCGACATCACGGAGGCTGATTCTGCGGCAGACATTCGCCATGCCATCTTTGAAAACTTGGGACTGGTGGATTCCGACAAGTTCTTGATCTACACGACGGAGCTGGGAAAATTTGACCACACCGAGCCGCTAGACGACCAACAGCTTCTCACCAACAAGCGGGTCAAGGCCGACGCTTCAGGAACGCTCAAGTTCTTTGTTGCCGCTGAGAAAGTCACTGGTGCGAAAAGGAGTAGTGGTGTGCCGACATCGTTGTCACCTGGCTACCTGCCCCCTGGCATGGACGAGGAGGCGTATGCCCGCCTCAACGGCCGACAAAGATCGAGCTCGTCACCGCCGACCTCGAGGTCAAACACGCTATCTGGCGGCAGCATTGACGAGAAGACGTTGGCACAGGAGGCTAGCGAATATAGAGCCGAGATCGAGAGGAAGCAGCGCGAGTATCTTGCCAAGCGGAAGCAAGCGAATAAGAAGGAGAGTCCTACAGCACCCGAGGGTACCGCGACATATGGGATTGTGGGCCGGAATGTGGACTTTGACCAACCGAGAAACTCACCATTTGAAGATAAGAAACCTGAACAGCTTTTCCCGCAAAGAAAACCACCGGCGCCGCCCAGCGACCCGTCTGCAACTTTGATAAAAGCAAACTCGCTCAGCAGACGGCCGGGCCAGAGTCTGCGGACGTCCAGCGGGAGCACGGACGGCTATCCCTCGTCGAGGCATCCACCGTCGAATGCCACTGGGGATAGCGAGGGCTCAGACGGCAGCAAGAAGGCCAAATATGCGGTCCAGGCTTCGGGTGCCGCAGGTGGCATCGGCGCTGCGCTTGTGGGAATGGGCAGAAACTTGGGGGCCATCGGGCAGTCCACTGCTAATGGCCCTCGAGCAATGTCTCCCAACCGAGTTGTGTCCTCACCGGCACGTGCGACTAGTTCCGGAGGGCCACAACAGTCAGGTAAGAAGGCAACGTTCAGCGTTCATTTTGACCAGCACCGCAGAGACTGGAGCAGTCGATCCGCTTCACCGGGCACGGCAACGTGGAGCCGAGGGAACATGTCGTTCATTGTCCCGGACTACTCTCCAGGCGGAACGCCGCTGGTAGCGGCTCAAACGCCAGACAGAGGAAGAAGTGCTAAGCATTCTGATGTAGTACACCGCAAGTCGCCCCCGGGAGACACAAGCCCCAACTCGGCGCACACGAGGTCAACAGCCACTACTGACAACAGCTCCAAACGGAAGTCTTACGGGCCGGACTTGGACTTCAAGGAATCTGACGTCAAATTTTCAGACTCTGTACAGCGACCTCGGCCAGGACAGCAGCGCCAAGATGACGATAGCGGCGATGATTCCGATGACGGCCTGTTTGCTATACCGCTGGCGGGTAGAAACAAGGGCAAGGCTGGGACAAGAGGCAGCAAAACGACCGACATAACTGGCCACTCTCAGAGGCCCAGCTTGACGTTGAACACATCGCGGCCAAAGAGCAAGCAATTGTCCGTGTCATTCACGTCGCCACAGTCGCTTGGAAGCGCCATGACGGCCGAAAGCAACGAAGGCAGCACGAGTGCGAGAGCTGGAAACAGCTCGCGAAGGACTCCCGCGACTCCTGGGTCCGAGAGCTGGGACTCCGAAGACAGCAAGATCAATAGGCGCAAGTCATTCATCGAGAAGGATGTCTGGGCAAACCGTCCTCCAACTGATGACCTGCTCAACAACCTTGACGACTTCTTCCCCAACCTCGATCTGGATCAGCCTGTACTCGAGGACAGCGCGGTAACGGACATGAACTCACCGCCCATACCGGAGGCAGAAGGAGATACCGGTCAGAGAAACGTAAAGAACACTTCCAGTTCCTCGTTGCCGCCGATGGCTGGGCAGAATAGTCCAGCGGCCATCCCGCCCTCGCGGCAGCCCTCGCTGTACAACGATGGAGACACCTTGGGCTCTGACGAATCGACACTGAAGGCGTCGGAGCGCACAAACGGATCCCAAGCGGTGGCACAACGGAGCCTGCGACGGTCTGGCGGGCTAGGCCGTATGAAGTCCATTCGTGAGGTGGCTCGAGGCGCGCACGAAGCCAACAAGCGATACACTACTGCCTCCCAGACCGTGGGCAAGTCCAGCACCAATATCATGCGCCGCAAGAGCACCAAGATGTTTAACGCCAACATTGTCCAGATCCGCCCTGACCAGCGCGGCAGCATGGTGATGCCCCAGATTCCGCAGGATGCGCTGCCCAAGCGCCAGACCACGTTCCGATGGTTCAAGGGTCAGCTCATCGGGAAGGGCACGTACGGCCGAGTCTACCTCGGTATGAATGCCACTACCGGCGAATTCCTGGCAGTAAAGGAGGTCGAGGTCAACCCCAAGGCGGCGGGCGGCGACAAATCCAAAATGCGGGAGCTGGTCGCGGCGCTGGACCAAGAGATTGACACAATGCAGCATCTGGACCACGTCAATATTGTGCAGTATCTGGGATGCGAGCGCAAAGAGACAAGCATCAGTATCTTCTTGGAGTACATTTCTGGTGGCAGCATCGGGTCTTGCCTGCGCAAACACGGCAAATTTGAAGAGTCGGTGGTGTCGTCGCTCACTCGCCAGACGCTATCAGGGCTAGCGTATCTGCACCGCGAAGGAATTCTGCACCGAGATCTAAAAGCCGACAATATCTTGCTGGATCTGGATGGCACCTGCAAGATCAGCGATTTCGGCATCTCCAAGAAGACGGATAACATCTACGGCAACGACAAGACCAACTCGATGCAAGGCTCTGTCTTCTGGATGGCACCGGAGGTGATCCGATCTCAAGGTGAAGGATACAGCGCCAAGGTGGACATTTGGAGTCTCGGGTGCGTGGTGCTGGAGATGTTTGCAGGAAGGCGGCCGTGGAGCAAGGAGGAGGCAGTCGGGGCTATCTATAAGATTGCCAACGGAGAGACGCCCCCCATTCCTGAGGACATTCAGGAGACGATTGGGCCACTGGCGGTGGCCTTTATGATGGATTGCTTCCAAGTGTAAGTGCTGCTAAAGAAATGTCTCTCTATGCAACGTTGCTGACTGGGCCACAGGAACCCGTTTGATCGTCCGACGGCAGACGTGTTACTGTCACAACATCCTTTCTGCGACCTTGATCCCAACTACAACTTTTACGATACGGAGCTGTACACCAAGATCAAAGTCAAGAACGAGGCCGACCGACGGGGGTAAAAGAACGCTTCGGTATGATGGATGTTTTTGTACTTGTTTAGTCGGCTGCACCGGGAAGCGACGGCGCTGGACTGCACGGACGGTGCGGGCTCGATTTGGCGACGGGAGCTGCTGGTAGGATATTTGCCATGTCCTCCTGGGACGAAGTATCAGTAGAGACAATGATATCACGGTCTGAAGGTGCCACCAAAATATTCAGAGCCTCGATGAAGTTGCCGTGGACATTTCGAATGTCTGTGAGCGGCTCCGAAACAAAGCCGAAACGTCGTGTCCTCGCCACAAACTGGATGGTTTGATGACGGATAGGCGAGCTGAAGAGAAGGGTTAGGAGGGAATGACATTCCACAAAGCTGTGAGAATCTCGTACTCTGTCTACTTGGCATGCATGGAGTCTCCGTAGGCGGCAGACAGGCAGTCCAGATGAACCGGCTTCGAGCCCACAAGAGGGCCAGCCAGCGCCTGGCCTTGTTCCCAATCAGGCGCTGCCGAAGCGCTGCAAAATGGCATAGTTGCAGCCAGCAAATAAACTTGCTCGCATGCTTGTCCGCATGCTTGCCCGCAGCGCGCCGACCTGCCTTGCTTGGCCAGGCGCCTTGCAGGTGGGTGGCTGTCGGACCCTTGCCTCCAGCCCACGAGGTGGAGCTGCGCTGGCTGGCGCCCGCAGGTATAAGCTAATAAGGCGTAAGGTAAGCTCCTACTGAAGGAGTGGGGCAACGGGAAAGGGGCTTCCGGGCGTCCGCTCGCCTCCAAGAGCCACTGCAGCGCGGGATCCTCAGGGAAGGCGCGACACTACGGAGTCGTGCAGGTACTGAACGAACCGCGACTGCCAGCGCTGGCGGCCAACTCCATTGGATGCCTCGACCCGATTCTCCCGACTCCCGTTGCTTCTCTTCCCCTCAATTGAACATCCTCTTGGGTTTTGATTCGTGTCCCTTTTAGGCTTTCGTTGCGTCTTCCCCGGTTGTAGACGCGGTGGCTGCGTGTTGGTACTTATTATCTTGTCTCATATCTCTTGCTGGCGTCGCTTTTGGCATCCCACCCTGCCCACCTGCCGCGTTCATCGGGCTTTGACCCTCCTCTTTTGACTAAGAGAGCACGCTGTCTCTGCGTTGCAGACGATCGCGGACAGTGGACTTCGAATTTATAGCGCCGAAACAAGCAATGCGGCCGGCCTAGACAGCTCGCCCCCTTGCAAAGGCCATCTCGACTCTGGCCTTCGAGATCCGCCTCGGCGGCGCGCGATCCCTTAAAGAACCGCCACGATGCTGCGACGCCGATACAGGCTTTCGCTCATCTGCGCCGTGGTCATTGTCTTCCTCCTCTACCGCGTCGCCCAGAACTCGTGGGACCACCAGCCCGGCCCCGCGACCATCCACCGTCCTCCCCCTCCTGTCCCGGCACAGCAGCCTGCGCCACAAGCTCACGAGGATGTGACTCCGGCGGCTGCAAACCTGCCGCAAGGGCCATTGAAGGGCGGCTCCGGTTCGGCCATTGACGACAAGCCTAAGTCTGACCACGTCGATCAGGGAAAGACGAACGATGACGAGCAGGTCGGCATGACGATTCCTGTACTGAAGGACGAGGCCAGCGACGAGGGAGAGGCCAGCGGAAAGAAAAAGCTGCCTCCGAAGGAACCTTCGGCTACAAAGATAGATCATGATACCACTGAAGACCGAATCTCGCCGGAAACGAACGAACAAGAGGAACCCTTGCGCTGGAAAAATCCACCAAAAGATTCCACGAACGACGCGCCGCCGCCCAAGGCAAAAAAGATTCACTGGACCAAGCCCAAGGAGCATTTTCCCGTGGCCAAGGAGTCTATAATCACGCTTCCCACTGGTAACGCAAAGATTCCCAAGATTCCCAAGATTCAGCACAGCTTCGGTCCAGAGTCCGAGCAAGCCAAGGCCATACGAATTGAAAGGCAGAGCAAGGTCAAGGTAGAGCTGGAACGCTCCTGGGCTGGCTACAAGAAGCACGCGTGGATGCACGACGAGCTTTCTCCTGTCACTGGCAAATATCGCGATCCGTTCTGTGGTTGGGCTGCCACCCTGGTGGACTCGCTCGATACCCTGTGGATTGCTGGCTTGAAGGATGACTTTGATGAGGCCGCCAAGGCGGTCAAGGACCTTGACTTTACCTACAGCCCCCGTCCCGACATCCCCGTCTTTGAGACCACCATTCGCTACCTGGGCGGACTCATTGCTGCTTTCGATGTCAGTGGCGGTGCGGCAGGCAACTACGCTTTTCTGCTGGACAAGGCGGTAGAGCTCGCCGAGATTTTGATGGGCATCTTTGACACGCCCAACAGGATGCCCATTTTGTACTACCAGTGGCAGCCTCAATTTGCCTCCCAGCCCCATGTTGCCGGCCCCGCTGGTATCGCGGAGCTCGCGACCCTGTCGATGGAGTTTACCCGCCTTGCGCAGCTTACTGCCCAGCACAAGTACTACGACGCCATCGACCGCATCACAAACGCCGTCATAGGCTTGAAAGGCACATTGTTACCGGGCTTGTTTCCGGACACCTTGGACGTCTCGGGGTGCAATAGGACCGCCACAGCCCTGAGAGACTTGCTAAGCAAGGAAGCTCAGAATCAACTCAGCTCTCAGGAACTCCTCACCGAACCAGAGGGCTTTGGTGGGCCTCCCAAGGAGCTGGATTCCGTCCTTGACGCCAACAGACGCAAAGAGCGCCCTGCCATCTCAGATGACAAGGTTGAGCGTAGGAGTGAGGCGACTGCCGAATCGCAGCATGATGATTCTACAGAAACATCGGATACGACGAGTTCGAGCGAGGAGAAGCAAGTGGGACCGCTAGCAGCAGACGGGAAGCGGGCGAAGTGGGATTGCGTGCCGCAGGGAGTGGTGCCCGGCATCTCGGATTACCAAAAATTCCACATGGGCGGCGGTCAAGATTCCGCCTACGAGTACTTCCCCAAGGTACGATGTCAGACGTAGATGCATTGAACCTAAGCTTTGACTAACTTCAAAATAGGAATACCTGCTCCTCGGTGGCCGAGAGCCAAAGTATCAGAAGCTATACGAAGACACCATCGAGGCCATCAACGAATGGCTGCTATATCGGCCCATGCTAAAGGGCGATTGGGATGTCCTGTTCACCGCCAAGGTTGGCACACACGGGGATCCTAACAATGATCTGGAGGCTGAGTTCGAGGTTACTCATCTGACATGTTTCGTTGGCGGCATGTATGGTTTGGGCGGCAAGCTTTTCGGCAGGCCGCAGGACATTGAGAATGCCAAGAAACTCACGGACGGTTGCGTGTGGGCATACAAGTCAACGGCCTCGGGCATCATGCCAGAGTCCGCGCGCGTTGTACCTTGTCCGACGCTGGAAAAGTGCGAGTTCAATGAGACTCGGTGGTGGAACTCTCTGGATCCGAACGGGGACTGGAGAGACGATGAGGTTTGGAAATGGGAGGCAGAGCAGCAAGAAAATGCGAGTGCGAGGGCGGAGAAGGAGTACGCTGAGAAGAAGCAGCCTGAAGACGACGAATCTGAGACGGTTGGCACTAAAAGGCAGTTTGCACGCGACGAAGCCGAGCGATCAGGCAATAGCATCGATGCTGATTCAGGGGAGGGCAACGAGCTTTCGGGCGCAAAGTCCAGCGGTCTCAATAAGCGAGCTGTTGTTCCCGCAAAAGCCCCGAAGAAGGCTTCGAACTCGCGCCTCGAGAATGAGGAGGAAGGCTCAGAGCTGCCACAGTCTCTAAGGGACAAGCTGGGCAAAAGTGTGGGTGGGAAGGACGCGAAGTCCAAGACCCCGACGGACGACTCGACATGGTCCAGTCCGGACAAGCCTTCGACGGATGGTAGCTCTGGCGCCACGGACAGCGATGTCGACAGTCCTCCAAAGATACCCAATCTGCCTACGCAGCGACACAGGGAAACAGCTCCAGTCCGGGAGAAGCCATTGTCCCATACGGAGTACGTCCAGCAACTCATACAGCAGGGCAATCTTCCTCCAGGCTTCGTTACCGTTCCCGCGCCGCAATACATTCTCCGGTGTGTTAGAGATGACCGTTTCGTTTGTGTATGCTGGCTAACATTGCGACAGCCCCGAGGCAATCGAATCTGTGTGGTACATGTACCGCATCACTGGCGATGCGACCTGGATGGACAAAGGCTGGGCCATGTTTGAAGCGACGATGCGCGCCACGCGGACCGCCCTGGCCAACAGCGCCGTGTACAACGTCATGACGAAGGAGCCGGAGCTCAAAGATGAGATGGAGAGCTTTTGGATAGCCGAAACGCTCAAGTATTACTATCTGCTCTTTTCGGAGACCAACGTCATCAGCCTGGACGAGTGGGTTCTCAACACAGAGGCGCATCCGTTCAAGTTGTGATGCCAAGTGGTGTATGGTTGACAGCCGTTTCGAGGCGGTACGGCGATGATCTGCCGGCCGGGCTCGTAGCTGGGGAGACGTATTTTTAAGAGCAGACTTGCGGCGTTCAAAGATAGTTCCAAAAGAGAACAAGGGTCATCAATTTCTACCACAGACAGTCCGCTGACTTTAAGTTTGACTTTGATAACCAAGTGTTGCATATCACCAAGCTGCTCTTCACAAAGCAAGCATTGCAGGGCAATAGTCCTTTCCATTCATGCGTGGAATTATTAGACGTCAGCCCCATCAACACATTTCCATTGCTCCGTATTATACATGACTCATTGCCCAACATGAATATTCACAGTCTTTGATCCGTCCCATTGTATGTCCATTCGTTGCAGTTTAAAAAAATTCCCAAGCATCAAATCGTTCAGACACCGCTCACCTCTCTCTCGGGGACTCCACCGCGACTCGTGCCGTCGCAAGCGAAGTACAGTGTGTAATGTGCTGTTGCTGGTCTCGCCCGAGGGATGAGCAAGATGTCAATGAAGAAAACGCCTCTGTAACTCCGATGCTGATGCGTCTTGACCATCTTGAAAGCCGCCGATCTTGACTTCGTCTCGCGATTGTTTTCTCTTTCGTCCTCAAGTTCTCTTCAAACATCACCACCAACCGACTAGTATATCAGTTGCCGCGCATCATCTGACCCAACACGCTTATGCTAAGTATCATGACAAGCAGACCAATGGTGACGATGATGAGCAGCGTAAACGAGAACCAGCCCATGACCATGGCGCTGGTTCCGACGCCACTCTTGACGGCCCCGTTGCCAAAGTCCTGGGCGATGACGGACGCGGCGACCGAGGCCGTGTGCTGCCACAGGACGGACACGAGAATGAATATAGAGGCGATGAAGATGATGGCGAGGGCGATCTGCGAGACGGGCCGCGAGGGAAAGGGTTTGATCTCGCGCTCCGATCCTTCGGAGTCTTCCTCCTCATGCCAGCCGGGAAAGGTGGCGAGAAGAAGCAGGCAAATGAAGGCGAAGATGATGGCGATGATGCTGCATTGATGTCAGCAACGAAAATGAAGTTTGTGTATGTTGACAACTCACATGAGATAGGGAAAGACAATCATGTCCTTGAATTGCGACGCCAGCCAGATCAGGTTGAGCGGATCCTGGTTCACCGACACCTCCTTGGCCAGGGCTGTGGCATTGTTACTGCACAGCCACGAGCCGCCATCCGGGTTGACGCAGATGCCAAAGTAGCCTACTCGGGCCTGCATGCTGGCGCCTCCAGCAATGTTCTCAATGGCAGTGTGCATGTTGTAATCGACCTGCGCCGTGTCGGGCACGGCCTCATAATGTTGGTAGTAGAGCGAGAGGAGAAAGATGTCCGGGATGAGCGGTGAGGATGACGAGCACCCGGCTAGTAGCAGCGACAGCAGGATAATGGCCACGGCGATGAGAATCATGAGCACATGGTGGTAGCCCAGAAACGGTATGTACCCTGAACGAAGGGACTTGTTAGCACATGCCAGGCTTCCCGCATTCCAGCTCACGGGAACAATGAAGAATTCCAGGCAAACACTTACGTCCCCAGCCGACTTCAAACTTAGGCATGGCGCGATGTGAGCTGCTCGAGCTGCTCGCGCTGACCATAAACGACTTTCCTAACAGCTTTCCCGCAGGAACGAGAAAGGAGCCTGAAGGCGCGCAACCCAGTTCCCGTCAAGCTGACGGCTGGGCTCGAAGGCGCCGACAGCGCAAAACGAGGATGGTTGGTGCTGCCGACGTCGAGCGGCGAATCGTCCGACAAGGCGCTTCGCTAAGCTTTCTCGGACCGTCCTCTTGCGATTCCCGCTCTCGGTTCGCGGGAGGAGCTCTGTCTCGTCGCGAGCTGAGGAATGCGGAAGCGTCGGGCTCGCTGGAATGAGGAATGTCAATTGTCGAGATGGTAGCGAGCGACGACGACGAAGCGCTGCGCGGGAGGGTGGATTCGTTCTCCGCAGACGACCTGGAATGTATAGAGTGAGAGTGACTGTAAAGGTATGTCTAGACGATGCAGAAGAAGACGCCTGGCACAATCAGTAGAACCTTATTGCGTCTAGTGCAGGTAAAAGGAGACTTATTAAGACTGGAATGGACGAGGTGTCCGTCTGTCAACTTGGCTCAACAAGCGCTGCTGCTGCTGTGGATCTGCGATTGCTCGTTATTGCGATGGCTGGGGAGAGAGAGGAGAGTCAGTGGGCAGGTCGCACATGCCCAACCATCTGGATTCTGGGCTGCGGAGTCGTGGATGCGGTTGGCCCAGCCACGTCCTTTTCTATTTACTTGGCCTCGGTTGACTGGACGACGGGCGGGTGACGTCGCGGCGGTGGGGCAGGGCCCTGGCGGGCGGGAGCCGCGCTAATGCGTTCCGGGCGCCTGGCTTTCAGTAGCTGCAGGGGTCCCGCGGCCCCTGTGGCCTTATTCGCTGGAGCTGGGCTAGGCGCGGGTATGCGGAAGCCTCTGGGGGCTTGCCGCTGCTCTTGAGACACCGTATGCGGCGGACAAGTCTTCTCGAAAACGTTTCGGAGTCGGGAGCGTGCTTGCTCTACCTTTTCAGCCTTCAATTAAGCGCCAGTCTGGATATTGTTTGGTCAGAGAGGCCTACAAGTCGCAAAATGCTTGCGTGAGCCTGTCGAGAGGCTCAGAAACCAGTCCAGGCACAGGGTTCAGGGAAGTCTCCTCGGCCTGAATGGTTGGCAGGGTGATTGCGTGGGCGGGTCGCCAACATGACAGCGCACAGGCAGGTGCCTTTGCTCATCGTCGTGGGACTGGGACTTTTGGCGGCCGTGGAGAACCCTGGCTGCCTCGAGACGGCGATTGCGATTGCCCAGCGATTGCCCATCGACTGGTCCCAGATTTGCGCTGGGGTTGGGATGGATCGCAGTGGAGATGAGTGGGAATTTCTCTCCACACACGCACTACCGTCCGCATACAACTAAGGTACGCAGAGGTTGTCGGTTTTCTCGGCAAAGAGAAACGGTCGACTTGATGGGCAGTTGGTATTCTGGCAAGATGTGCGCCTCACATCGGAGGCCGTTAGCAGTCGAGCAGCCGAGATGGCCAGCGCGTCTTTCCCTACCCTGGACCCCCATGGACATGGTCTCTGACAGCTTGTCTGAGCTTGTGGCTACCTTACCTGCCGCGGGCGGATCACTCCATGACTACCTTACCACCATGATCATGATGCGGATACCCTATCCTCGGAAACATCATGCCCAAATCCCCAGCGAGAAGGAAAGAGCAGATAGGCCCGTCGCACCTTTGCATTCGTGTCGGCGCCTACCTTACCTTATAATTAATTCTCTGCAACACCCAGCGTCCGCATCCGATTGCATCTTACACGCCTCAGCTCAACACTTCCTTAGCACGGCGAGTTTAGCCTCAGCAGCCTGGACCATAGTGACCACTCATATGTTTCTGTCTCATCGTTAAATACACAGACCTGGTCGCCTGCATCATGGCCGAATCGACTGGAGCCAGCCAGGCGAATGAGGGCACCGGAGAGGAGCCATTCGTCAACTTCATCAATACGAGATACCCTGATCAACTCAGCAAGCGCGGCAGAGCCCACTCCCATACCGGTATAATCAGGGAGAAACCATCCTTCGACAGCAGCACCTCTGATCGACTCAGCAACTGCGGCAGCGCCGATTCCCATGACGATATGATCAAGGAGGAAGCTGTCGAGTCTGTAGCCAGCAGCGACCCTCACACGAACGAAGCCAACCATCACGCCGATGCAGATGGCCGTGCCCATGGAAACAACGGCCATCACAATGGAGTCGACAATTAGACGTATGCAGGCTCCGCCTTTGTCCCGGCGCGTACTCATCCGATATCCCTCGATGCCATCGTCAATTATGCATGGGCAGAAAATGCTCTCTCACCTCCGTATGCGAGACCTTTCAGTGTCCACACCTCGCAGGTGGACGCACACCGCGAATATCTCCACTCAAGGACATATGGGAACAGAGCAGTCGAAATGAGCTGGTCAGAGCGGATCCGTAATGGAAGCTATCGCCCTAATGCCATGTATGCCGACTCCTCGGTCCCGGCATGGCACCCTCCTTTGCTGATCATCCTGAACGGATGGCCTGCCGTCGGGAAGACTACCATCGCCGAGGCTCTCAAGAGGAGCCTGAGCCCGTACCGATGCATCATGGACCACAGGGAGTCGACGGGCATCGTGCCCTGGTGGAACACATCGCCAGAGTTGAGGGTAAATACCCGCCACGTCATCACACCAGAGTTGGTTCGCCTTCGCCAACACGACATCATATTGACCACGTTCCTCACTGAAAGGCCCGACGACATCGCCACGCTGCGCGACCTCCTGGACGAAGCCGATCGCCATCATACTGCTGCCGTCTTCATCAATCTGAAGGTGCGATGGTCCATCTTGCAAGCGCGATTTACACATGATCGCATCTCGCACCCAGCCGGACACATTCCAGGCAAGTTAAGCAACTGGAAGGTGTTGGAAGAATTGTTTCGCAACGACAAGTTATGCAATTGCGGCCATGCCTTGAACGACAGAGCGACTGTGGGCGCCTGCGTCGTCAACACCGATTTTGAGCCGCAAGTGGTTCACGACTGCGTGTATCAGATTGTGCAAGAGATGAAGAATACCTTCCGGGCAAGGACATATCCACGGATACGCTTTCACACGTGATGATGTGCGCAGACGGGCTTGACATTACAATATGGATATCTCAATAAGTGTTTGTTGTTTGCTCAAGCGGTAGGATCCAGCGGCTATCTCTAAAGATGAAAAAAATAAAATAAAAGAAAGTTGGCAGTACCCTGAAAGGAACGAGCCGAGCCCCCTCGAGTTGTAAGGTTGTCAAGTCACGATTCTTCATAAAGGCACGCGCCCTATCTCACATGTAACTGGCCGTTCATTTGGCTCGAGGCTGGTAAAGGGCGAGCGTATCACAGACTGGCTTCTCCCATACAACGCTGCTGCCGCTGCTCCCAAGGCTGTCCGTCCCGTTTCCGTCAAGCTGAATGCCAGTTGCTGCCGACGAGCAATCCTCAGCACCGGAGTCGTGGGGGGATCCTTTCGCGTGGCCCGTCGCGGGGCTTACACTGTGCTTCCCCGAACCATGCCATCATGGCCATTGCCATTGAATGGCTGCCGATAGCTTGACAATACAGGCACCATTAGACCCAACTATTGCTAGCCACATGCGCTTCAAGCTACAGAACAAAATTTGCCAATCTGGAGCAAAGTATGAGCTGTGAAGTACGAACATCAAGTCAAGAGGAGCTGGTGTGAGGGTTCCGGAGATAAGTATTTGCGGCTATCGATAAGTGCTTGCCGTGGCGCTCGGAGCTCTCCAAATCCCACGTCACTCGCTGGCTGGACAGGGGATCTCGGGCTTCGACACCAAGAAAACGAGCTCTGCCGAGCCATGATAGAATGACGACCCTCGCCGACGCTGCCATGGGCAGCTCCCTTGATATCCGCGTCGAAGACTTTCTGGACGACAAGCTTCAATCAACGGCGGACCTCGACTCCCTCGACGAACTCGTCGCCAACGTTGAGACGCAGCGCAACCAGCTCCAGTCGCAGCTTGACGATGCCGTCAAGGAGCTCGAGGAGGCGCGCGAAACGGCGCACGATCGCCAGGGGTCCTTGCAGGCTCGCATCGATGAGTTCAATCAGCTTCAGGACAGCATCGATGAGCGCGTTAAAGTCGCTGCCGCGTCCGATGCGCCCAGCGAAGCCATCGCCCGCCTCCAAAAGCCCATGAAGAAGCTGCAGGCCGTGGACATGGCACAGAAATACCTGATTCTGCTGCAAGATATGGAAAGGCTGCGCGCCGAGGCACGCTCACATTTGCCAGGTAACCCCAAGGCCGCGCTGGAGCCCTACACCCGATTAAAGGAATTGGCCATCAAGCTGCGAAGCGTGCAGGGCAGCGAGGGCCTCCATCTCGTGGAGCATGCCGAAAGAGTCACAGAGTCTCTCTGGAGTGAAATGAAGCAAACAATGTCGGCAGAGCTAGACGCGGTGCTGGGCAAGAGACACTGGCCCCGAGTCGACCCTCAATCCGAGATGGACGAAGACTGGATCGCATGCGTCGAGAAGCTTCTGGACCTTCAGATGCCCGAGGTTCTACACAGCGCGACCGTTGTATCGCTTCTTCCCTTTGATGTCATGGCGAAGATGTTCGTGGCCGAATTACGATTCCACTTCCTTAGCGACAAAAAGCCCACGAGCAGTTTGCAGGCCGTCGGCACGCACTGCTTTCCCTGGTTTTTGACAACCATAGAAAAGTGGGAAGACTTTTTCCGCGACAATTTGGGCCCTTTGCTGGCAGCCAAATTTCTCGATACCCCAGTTGCATCGAAGATGGTCTACTTGGACCCTGCATGTGCTCTGGTCACGGCCATGCTGCCGGTTATGCAAGAGAAGATATACGCGGTGGCACTGGAGGCGACTCAGAGCCCCTCTTTCTTCAGCAGCTTTATGTCGCAACTGATGACTCTCGACGACAACATCAGGACGAAATTCAACTACGATGGCGGCAACCCTGACAGCGGATGGGCAGGTCTTTCTGCAGATGTCCTAGACGATCACTTCGACGCCTGGTTCCAGGTTGAAAGAGGCTTTGCGCTCGAGCGATTCGAAAAGACCATGGAGTCGCAAGACGCACGGAAGATCGACTACGACTACGCAGTCAGTGGCAAGATGAAGCCTACCTTTGCCGCTGTGCGAACCACGGATCTTTTGAGAGCAGTCACCACCAAGTACGAGAGGCTGCGCAAGCTCAAGCACAGGATCCGTTTCCTCACAGACATCCAATTGGACATTCTCGATGGATACCACGACCGGCTGCGAGGCTCTTTGGAGGCCTACCAGGCCATCACGTCGACGCTGGGGAGGACCTTGCATGGCGTCACCAGGGAGCAGCTTTCTGCCCTGGAAGGCACTGGTGCTCTTGAGACTCTGTGCAAGGTCATTGGCAGTGCGGATCATGTCGCCAATACTCTGGCGGAATGGAGCGATGACGAGGTAAGGGCTACCTCCTTTGCTTATTTGGTGACATTCTCTGACCTTGATGCTAGTTCTTTGCTATCCTGTGGGAAGAGCTGCAAGCTCGCGATGCGCAGCGAATGCAAACGGACAGTCTCACCAACACAGCCGAGCATGATGACATTGAGGGCCGCGTCCCCAGTGGCTTGGGAGACGGAGAGATCGGTGGTATCTTTGACGAGACCGTTGCCGCGTATACAAATCGTCGCAAGGCGGCTGAGGGCTTGCTCGTCGGCGCCTTGACCGACTCCCACGCCAAAGCTTTCCGCGCCTACTTGAACAATGTCCAGTGGACAACCATTGGCGAGGCAGCCGTCCTTGGTGAGCGCTACCGGATACATGTATGCCCTTGTGGGCGATCCTGACTAACCTTGGGCCACAGACGATCCTTCACAGCTGTCAATCACACCAGAGTTGGACGAGCCGCTGCGCATACTGAAGCGCAACCTCGACTTTACCTCTCAGGCGCTCTCCACGGCCTCTTTCCGGCGCGTCTGGCACGACGCGCTGGACAAGCTGCAGGAGACGCTCTGGAGCAACGTCCTCCTGCGGCAGTCCTTCACCACCCTCGGTGCTGCGCAATTTGCACACGATGGCGCCGCCGTCTTTTCCCTCATCGATCGCTACATCCCTGGCGGATCGTCGGCGCTGGACGTGCTGCGCGAGGGCTTGCAGCTCCTGAACTTGCCGGCGTCGGCCGAGGCCGCGGGCTGGCCCGATGGCACCGCCGGCGTCACGCTCAAAGACGCTAGCGACCGGGCGTTTACAGACAATGACGAGGCACGCAGGGTACTCGAGGCGCTGGGGCTCGAGGCGCTGACGCCGCTGAATGCACGGTACATCCTCCAGAGGCGGGTCGAGAACAATGAGAACGTCGGGTGGTAGTAGTCTGGTCGTAAAATTTTGGTATCTACCTGTACAGACCAGAAGGTATACATGTATGCTGCCTCGGAACGCCTAAATCATACCTCTTCCAAGTCACTGTTGAAGTCTTGCGGTGCCATGTCTAAGTATGTGCCTGCCCCGTTTCTTCCCCCTTCTTGTGCCACATTCGCGTACGTGATAAATCGTTCGTTTGACCGCCCAAGGTTGAAAACAAAGAAGAAATCGGGAGTTATTTCTTCAATTGATGGCCCTCATGGTCATCTCGACAACGGCAAAGGTACCCGCGCTCACGGGCATGGCCCTGAAGAGCGTGGGCACGATGCCCTTCCAGAAGCCGCGGACGCCGTCGGCGCGCCAGGTGGCGGCGAAGCAGCTGCGCATGGTCGGGTACTTTTGCTGGGGGCCGAAGCCGTCGGTCTGCATCTTGCTCTTGATGACGTCGAAGGGGTAGCTGGACAGCCAGAGGGCCTCGCCGGCGAGGCCGCCGTAAAAGGCAATCTTCCAGCCGGGAATCTCCTTGCGGTCGACGCCGTTGCGGGCCGCGTCGGAGTTCATGAGGTACTCAAAGGCGGCGAACCAGGCGCCGTAGGCCGAGGCCTCGCGGTACATGGTGACGGCCTGGCCGCGGTACAGGCCGCGAAGGACGCCCTCGTGGGCGCTCAGCTTGCGCACGCAGTCGAGCGGGCCGTTGTAGAGGCGCCCCTCGCCGTGCGGCTGGCTCTGCAGGCGGATACGGATGTGCTCGATGGGGCCCGACAGCGCAGCATTGGAGATGCCAGCGAATGCGCCGGCGGCAAAGTACTGGCCGTAGCCAAGGGTGACGGGATGCGTTGTGGAGGAACCGCCGAGGCGAGCGTTGCGGGCCTCGAACCAGCGCCGCGCCGAGTGGAAGGCGCCGAACTGGATGGAGACGCAGGCGCCAATGCCGAGAAGGGGCGTGAGCGTTCCCTTGTAGAAGGCGAGGGCGCCCTCGTTCTTGTAGATGGACGCGGCGGCCTCGAGCGCGCCCGAGTATTGGGTGGTGGTTTGGAGGCGGACCTTGATGATATCAAAGGGCTGGCCTGTGGAGGGGGAGAGGTGTCAGCAAGCCATTGAGCAATTGTATTCCGCTTCGGTGCCCTCGAAACTCGCAAGACCATGGTCGCAAGTCACGTCTCGTCTGCAACGAGGCCAGTTGCTCGTGGACGGAGCGAGGCACTTGCCGCGCCATGCCGCGGTCGCAAAGCGTCGTCCGTCTCGACGACGGCGCTGGGCCTCACTTTGCATCTAGAGGGAGCAAAAACAGGGGCAAGTCCGTACCGATCAAGACCTGCGCAACACCGCCCACGGCGCCCGAGAACAGGTCCTTGGCCGTCTGCAGTGCGCCACCCTGCTGCGGCTCAACCTCGAGAGCCGGCGCATCCATGGCGGCTTGGGTCGGCGCGGTGGCCGAGGAAGGGGTTCTCCGACGTTCGGACGACGTGCAGGGGCGAATCGACCGGCAACCGCAGAGGCACGAGCGTGTGCGACGAGGGGACGAGAAACGGCGCGCTACGAGAGGGGGAGGAGGAGAGAGAAGAGGAGAGGAGGCTGAAGATGGGTAGGTAGGTATGGGGAAATACCTTACCTTTTGATATAATTAATCCATTACTAACAGCGGGCGTCCACGGGCAGCAACGAGCCGGCCTCCGATGTCGTGCTCCTGCATCGTGGGGCAGACTAAGCGGGCCTAGCGTGGGGTCGCTCTGGGGAACTCGTTAATTAGGTAAAAGGCGCCAGGACCAGCGGACCGCGCTGCGACGTTGTCTTCGCGGCACATGCGATTGGATGGTTTTGCTGTCCGTCAGGTCACCGAGTCTAGAGGCCATTGAAGCAGCAGAGTTGGTTTATTTAGTACAAAGAGCGGACAAGCAGCTCCCCTCAACTCCCCCTCAACTCCCCCTCGACTCCCACCCAATGCAGCGCTCGCAAGCCAAACCGCCCCTCTATGCTCACGGGTTCTCGTACGGCGGCTGGATAAGCGTCCTGCCGTCGACTCTCTTCGCCTTCAAACTCCCCAGATCCACGCCCGTCAGGACGCGCACGTTGACCGGTTTGATGGTGCGCGCGCGCTCCTCCCATATACGGCCCGCGTCCGTCATGGCCGCCCGCCGCTCCTCGGACACGGGGCTGTGCTCGCTCGTCATGCAGACGCCGCACGTGCGGCAAAAGGTCTTGTTGAGCACGTTTTGCGCGAAGCCGTAGCGCCCGATGTTGGCGTCGTCGCCTGACAGCACAACGCGCTCGTTGCCGGGGTATATCCAGATATAGGCGTTCTGCGGCACATCGTCAGCAGCTTCCTCGTAGCACTTGTTAAGGGAGCGTTGTGATGGTGCTCACTCTTTCGCAGATGCTGCAGTTGCACTCGCACATCCGCTCGTCAAACGACTTGTCAAGCGGCTTGCTCTCCAGAGCCAAGCGGAGGGCGCCGCAGTGGCAGCTTCCAGTGTACAGCTTGCTGCCCTCAAAGCCCACGGGGAAGGTGCCCTTGTACTCGTGAGGCACGTACTTGTCTCCAAGCGCGGCACCATCGAACCTATACGCCGTCAGCAACGGCGCGACTCGCAACAAGAAACCCAGTCGTGACTCACGGCTTCCTTTCCAGATCCCAGGTGTTGATGTCTTGCAATGCGTGAACCTATTTGCATTCTGGTCAGCCACTTTCGCAACGTACCGGCAAGAGGCAAGGCGAGCACAAACATTCAAGGCGCGCTGCTTGGCCGGAGGAGCGTCAGGGTACAGTCCCATCAGAGGAGTAGCACAAGTGGGACAAAACTGCAGCTTCGTCAGTTTCGAGAGTGCCTTCACAGGCCAGCAGCCACAGAGCGCGAACCTTGTGCGTCAGCTTCTTGGGCCCAAACTCGTACCCCGTCAGAGCATCCTCACTGCCCTTGACGACCTTGAAGTCGCTCTCCTCGCCCGACGGGAAGACCCAGAGATAGCCCTTTTTGTGGCAGATGCTGCAGTTGCACTCATGCACCGACTTGATCTCCGGAAGTCGCGCCTCGTACACGAAGGCGCCGCAGTGGCAGTTGCCCCGGTATGTACGGGGCGGCTCAGTCTCTGTCGTGGCCATTTCCAATTAGGTACTTTAAAAACAAGTCCCATGTGTCTGAAGCATTGATGCATGAGTTATTGACGACGAAAGGTGGCAGCGAGGGAGGGATACTTATACAAATGGCCTGCCCTGCACCGCACTGCACCAAGACGTTGGTGCCGCTAACCTCCAGACGTTCACGCCGTGCGTGCATTACCTCAACACATCGCAACGCTTCACAAAGCGACTTTGCATCCCGCGCTACTCCGTACAGCGCCCGTGCCGTGCAAAGGGCAAGGTAATGTATCACTTCGCCGCATCAATCCAGCCGATTGGACTGTGCCGCAGCATCACGGGGTTGCTTGGTGTCCGCCGCCCGACTGCAAGTTAATCCGCCGGTGAGTCACGCGGCGCAGTGGGCCGACGACCTCCGCTGTGGAAGCTGACCGTTACTTCTTCATGCGCCAGCAAGTCGTACACCGACAGCTTTGGCAGGCGAAATGGGCTTTGGGCTTTCGGGTGCAATAAAGAGTCTTCTTGTTTGCATTTGCACCTCCTTCTCCGACTCACTGATCATTGACATGGCGACGCCTCTCACGACGCCCTCACATTTGTTGCCACCAATCCTGGATGTTGTCGATTTTCTTGGCTATGCTGCATGGACCCGCCGGGGCCGTCGATTGAATACTAATCAATAATTCAAGACACGTGTGCTCAATGGGCTCAGCATTGAGTTATGACGCAGCTTCTCGTATAGGAGATCACCACCAGGTTGGGCTTCAAGCACAACCCCTCAACATGACGAGGTTACGGGGAGCATCATTACAAATCTCACCCCAACACACCACGACTCATAGCCAAGTTGTTTCCGACCAATAAGCAAAACGGTGGCTGCTGAGCAGCGAGGACTGACTTTCGTAGCGCAGCACGGCCATACCCTGAAAGCTGTTCTCAGTATCGCTTCGCCCCTCTATTTTCGTCCTTGACCTCGGTCTGGGCTTGGGCGTTGAGCTCAATCGCTTCCTTCAGCTTCGAGACCACTTCAGGCTGGTTGCTGAATGCATTTTGCAGGATGCTGTCCAACTCAGCCTCCACCTTGGCGATAGGCTTGACGCCCGCCTTTCGGCTCTGCGAATCATTCATCAGTGTGCCCCAGCGTTTTGTGAATCCGTATATGGACTGGCGCAGCAACTCGTCCAGCTGTTCGCTCATGTCTTCCGCTGTCAACGTCTTGGCTGTTACTGTTGCAGGCCCGCGAGACCAGAGCGAGCCGCCGATGATGTTGCTGACGAAACCGACCCAGTTCTGGGGGCTAAGCGTATCCCATATCTGCCCGAAGTGCTGCATTGATGGTGGGTGGCTCCTGATGTCGCCAATCTCCAGTGAAACCAGCTCGTTCTTGATGATGAGCAGGTTTTTCACCATGAACAAGTCGGGGTCGGTTGCCGTTTTCAGAGACTTCATCCTCGCCTCAGCGCGCTGTAGAACTTGGATCGTCTCACGGACGATGTTGAACACGACTGAGCTATTTTTGGCCTGGTGAAACGGTCAGCAGCATATTATGGCGATGATGACAGATAGGATCTCCCACGTACCGATCGTTCCTTGGGCATGGCCTGGTCGAACATGGCCAGCAACTCAATCGCTCGCTTGACGGGAGGGTAAGCATTTGAGGATGCTACGCCGTCTACCACGGGGCCAATCTTCAAAGCGACATCCTGGACCGAAGCCTTGGCTATCGACTTTGTTATTTCCACCGCAAAGGCATTGTCGGTAAAGGGCCAGAGGTGGTCGACCAGCAGTCGCGCCGCATACTCTCTGTATTTCCTTGACGAAGGTGAGTCCTCCTCATCAAACTCCGCAACGGCAACCGAGTACTCGCTCGCCAGCCACCCCACGACGTTGCAAACGGCCTGCAGGTCGACGGTCTGCAGAAGGCCTTGTATGCTGTTTGCCAGCGGCGCCAGATTTCCGGGGTGCGCCATTGCCGTGTTTATCGCCTTTATTGCTTGAAAGACCGAGTCTGGGGATGTATGCCATGTGGGTTGGACGCCAAAAACCTTGAAGAACAAAGTGCCCTCGGAGTACAGTTTTTCGAAAGATTGCTTGATGTAATTTCGGCATGCTGTTTCTACAGAAAGTGCTTTGGCTTCTTTCTGATATTCTTCTGAGTCGTGCTGCGTCATCGTTTTCACGTCTCGGTCTCTTGTCGCCAGAAACGTGCGAAACATGTTGGTGGCCGAGATAGCGTAAACGCTGGTGTCGGAAGCCGACTCGACGGGGCTACCGTACTGATCATACGCGCAATGCACAACCTTTTGAATGTTGGGCAGCAACGAATAAGTATTCGTAATCATCTCTTCGAAACGGCCAAATGCGAGGGCATGGCGTGCAGACTCCGATTTTGTCGCAGCAATCTGGCGAGCTATATCAGGCGATATCTTCTCCAGTCGAGTGTTGAATCCATGGTCGAGCAGATGTAGAGCCTTGGTCAAGAGTGCATTGTATCGGGCTAGGTATGTGTCACGTTCGCGGTATGTCTCCTACACGAGGTCGGGTCAGCTGCTGTACTTGGATGATGGGAGACGTGCCGTACGTGAGCCTCCATAAAGTCGATGCAAGAGTCAAGGTTTTCCACCATTTCCCCAAAGGCCCCATCGTCCACCAGGCGGCTGGCCCCTGGAGCATTGAGTCGTCGGGATGCTGAATCTAGGTAGGCATAGTAATGCAAGTCCGTTCCGACTTCGTCGGCTAGCCTCTCCAGTCTCCGCTGTTCCGTCAGGAGGGACTCGCACTGCGATTGGAACGACGATGTTTGCGCTTCAACGGATTGAAAGGAGTTTGACAGCGACGTGAGCAGCGTGAGGGTGGCATTGGCGTCATCAATAAGCCCATCGAGGTGGCGCTCCGTCAGCGCCAGCTGATCGCGATACAAACTGGTAAAGGTCAGCAATCCCTAACACACGTTGAGAGCAACCAAGCTCGTACAGGTATTCCTGCTGGCTAGCTTCCAGCAACTGGTCTCGAAAGGAGTCGTGGACTATTGTGTCCGCTGTATCGCGTTCTCTAGCTGCAGAGGCTTCATCGCACAGGGTCAAAGCTTCCCAGCTCCGGTCTGCTTTGTTCCCCTTTTTCTTCTTTCTGCGTACGTCTCCTTCTCTTGCCAGTTGAGCTCTGACGACGTGGTAAAAGTCCGAGTACGAGGCGGCCCGCCGGGTCAGTGTCGGTTCCGGCGGCGTATTCGTGTTTTCAATCTCCTCGAACACATTCTCCAATGCTTCGTGGGTGTCGTCGGCTTTGCCTATGCCCTGCGATGAAGGTGAGCTTCCACCCCGCAGTGGGGAGAGGGGGGAACGGACGTTGGGTTGTTGGAGGAGAGACTCCTTGCGGCGGTGACCCTGCGGCTGGCTGTTTGTCACCGGCTTCTTGGGCGCGATTTCGGGCACGAAGCTGTACCAAGAGTCTTCGTACATGGTGGCCGAGGCTGCGAGCTCGATCGGGAGCTGTGACAGCTTCGGCAACCCAGCACTTGTAGAAGTCACGTACGCGTGTGCGATTGGAGGCTCAGGTCGGAACCAGGCGCTCCGGGCCCCGATCCGAGAGAACGGGCCACGGCAGGTACGGCCAGTAGCAGGCGGGCTAATTGACGCTGTAAGGCGTGGGTGGACCCGACGCCAATCATCGCAGGGGACCCAAATATCCATCTCGAGCTTGTGTCTCCATGACCTCACCATCTACTTTGCGCATCGCAAATCGTAGCTCAGCTCCACGGCTGGCCTTTGGCGCTCAAAGCTTTCTCACGCTGAATCTTCTTGCCTTGGAGATTCTGTGAGATACTGCAACTGGCATAAGCTGCTGATCAAGATGAATTCGTCTCAGAGAGCGCTCGGGCGGGCTGCTCGGGTCCGCTGTTCAACTCAGAGCCCAGTCGTCGCCACTCAGCGCCAATGGACTCGACATGCTAGCAACTCCTCTCAACACGGTCCTCGTCGCCGTGGAGGGAGACTTGTTGGCTTTGCGGCTGTCTTTGCGGCGGCCGCCGCCGGCTCGTACTACTATCCCAAACTCACGGCGCAAGCCAAACCCGAAGCAGAGTCGGCAGAGCCCGCAAAGGTCGAGATCGCATTTGAGAAGCCTCGAGAGCAGCCCGTGTCCAAAGAGGACAACCGAGATCTCATCAGCTCTCAGCATCTGCAGGTCAAGAACAGCTGGGAGCATCCGGGGGTATACGCTTGGGGCTCCAACACCGGCAAGGTCATCGACCCCAACTCGAATGAGAAGTATGTCAAGCTGCCTCGACGAATCGCGTTTTTCAACGACCAGCTGCTGCGAGACCTGAAGCTCACCCAGAGCTTTGGCGCGGCCATTACAGAGGACGGAGATCTTGTTCAATGGGGCCTAGGCTTTTCCACGGCGAACCCTAAGCCGGAGACCACGTTGAAGGGCAAGGATCTCATCAAGTTGGAGGTTTCCGCGGACCGCTTGATTGCGCTGTCAAAAAAGGGCAACGTCTACTCTATCCCCTCTTCCCGAGACGATCAGGAAGACGGCGCGAAACAGGATCAGCAGAAGAGCTCTTGGTCACTTTGGAGCTCCGGGGGCGGCAAGGAGAGCATCAGCTTCAGGACCTTGACCCCGAGCAACTTAGGCCGGGGCGAGAAGATCACCGACATCAGCAGTGGTCTTGAGCACTGCCTGCTTCTAACTTCCAAGGGACGCGTCTTTGCTGCAGCATCGAGCTCGACTTCGTTCCCGTCCAAGGGTCAGATGGGCATTCCCGGCCTCGGCTGGGAGACTAGACCTCAGGGCCCATACGACCAAGCACACGAGATCATGACGCTCCATGGATTCAACGTTTCCAAAATCGCCACGGGAGACTACCACTCGGTTGTTCTGGACAAGATCGGACGGCTATTCACCTTTGGCGACAACACGTTTGGGCAGCTCGGCTTTGAGACAGAAGGCGGCATGCCCTACATCTCTGCGCCCGCCATGGTTCCCATCAACAACCTCTACGCAAGCAGCGGCCTAGTGCCCAAGGTTACGATGATTGCTGCCGGCGGCACCAACACCTTTTTCGCTGTCGATGCGAACGCGCCGTCGGCAGGAGAAGCCATAGTCGCTGCACCTGCAAGGCGAATGCCAAAGACTGTCACCGATCTCTGGGCTGCGGGTCAAGGCATGTCCGGGACCCTGGGCACAGGCAGGTGGACACACGTGTCACTGGCGCCGACGAAAGTAAAGGCTCTTTCGTCGCTATTTGAATTTGACGAAACGACAAACAAGATGATGCCCATCAAGCTCAAGTCTTTGAGCATCGGAGCAACGCACTGCTCGGCAGTCATGGACAACGTGACCGAGACGAACATATCCAGTCGGTCCACAGAGAACGAGACCAACTGGGGAGCTGATGTTCTATTCTGGGGAGGCAACGAGCATTACCAACTCGGAACCGGCAAGAGGACCAACATGAACGCGCCGACGTACATTGGACCGCTGGACGGAGGCGAGGGTGACGCAGAGAAGGGGAGGAAAGGCGAGACGCACCGCCTGTGCCTCACCCCTCGGCAGACAGCTCGGATCGGCGGCCGCATGGGCCGAAAGGTCACATTGGAGCAAAAGGTGGAATGCGGCAGATTTGTCACGGGCGTCTACTCGTCTGTATAAGGAAGTGTTGAGTGGCAAATGGGTGGGCAATGGCGGAGATGCTGATTGCGTTTTACTGTACTACTACATCGTGTGTACAATATTGGCTGTACCTACAGCGTGTGAGATAAGGCCGGAAATGCACCTCTGGGATGAGGTTGAAGACGGACGAGACAAATCCGACTCCATCAAATACAAGTTTGATATGTTCCATAGTGTTCAATTTTGCCGTGACACTGGACACGGTCAGCAGGGCCGGGAAGCGACACCCGAATTGGGCAGCGGGAAAGTAGAATTGGCTCACCGAGGAACAAAAGGATGCTCAGCAGACGTCGTCATTCGCATGCGCTCGCTGCTAAGAATAGCAGCCCGGTGGAGGAGCTGATGACGGCTGTCAGTCAGCTGCACGTGCTAGCATCAGCTCACGGAGAAAGATGCTTGGCAAGGTAATTAGCTTCGACCCCGTTAACGCGCCACCCGCAGGGCTGCAGTGGGCTCGACATCGACCCCGCGGATCCTGGCAGCGACAGAACTGCTCTCCTACGCCTCGTGCTGACCACCTCCCTGCCGACCTGCCTCTCGTTTCTTCCCCGTTGCCGTTTCCTCTGCTGGCTGGAGGAAGCGCTTCCTTTGGTCCTTGTTTCTTTCTACTCCTTCTCCGGCCTCTCCCAAACCCCGGCTTTTCTTCCGTCGCGACGCATCTGTCGCTGCTCTGGGCCGCCGTCGTACGAGCGGCATCGACGCCGCGTCCGTTTTCGCATCACGTCGCACGCCTCCAGGCCCCTGTCATGGACAGGATCCCCAGGCTTCGCCGGAAGCCCAAGCCCCCGGCCATCGAGACGTCGGTCGAACGCATCGGCAGAGACTCGCGCGACAGCTTCTCGGACGGAGAGGCGGCGAGCCCGGCGCCTAGCCTTGCGCACCAGCCGCAGCGGCCGCCCTCTCAACTGTCCCAGCAGAGCGGCGACGATAAGCAGACGTCGGGCGTCAAGAAGTCGCCGTTTCGAAACCTCAAGCTTCGTGCCTCGGCGAAGCGCGCACGCAGGGCCTCCCCCGCCAGCCTGCCGTCCAGTTCGCCCGCAGCCGCAGTCTTCCACCAGCATGGCGTCGCACCGCTTGTACCGTCACGCTCCGCCAATCCCGGATCCCACGAGACGAAGAATGGCCACCAGCGTCGCCCTAAGATGCCTGGATTCTTGATGCTGTCGACTCAAGGTGAGTTCAACGTCACCGCCGCGCTGTCGGCAGCCAGTTACTGATGCGCCGCGCCACAGACATCGATCGCAAATTCCACGAGCTCACCTGGGCGGAGCGCCTGCGGCTCGCCGACGCCAATCGAAACCACAGCATCGACGACTACAAATGGGGCCACTACCATCAACTCGACTTACACGAGCGCGGCGCAATGGACCGATACAACAACATTAGGCCGTGGAATCACAACCGCGTCAGACTCCGAGTTCCGGAACATGAGTTCGACTACGTCAACGCCTCCGCGATAAATCTCTCCTCGCCGTCCAACAATGCGCTCCCACCCCTCCGCTACATAGCCATGCAAGGTCCCACCGAACCCTCGTTCGACTATGTTTGGCGCATGATAACGGAGCAGATGCCCTCTCCCGCCGTCATCGTCCAGCTTACAACCATGCACGAGAACGGCTTCATCAAGTGCCACCAGTATTTCCCCCACTGCGAGGATGATTCTACGTGGACGCTGAACGAGGACGATGTGTGGGGCGACGGCTGGACCGCGCAGCTAACATTCGCCTCTCTCGACAACTCTGACGACGACGCAATCGAGATCCGCAAACTACTGCTCGATGTCGAAGGCGAAGACGAAACGCGAGTGGTTTGGCACCTCCTCTATCGGCGGTGGCCAGACTTTGGCGTTCCTACCTTTGAGGACACGAACAGTTTCTTCAAGCTGATGAAGCTCTCACGCCAATACAGCGCCCCTGCTGGGCCCCGCGTCGTTCACTGCAGCGCTGGCGTCGGTCGCACGGGTACATTCATCGCCCTCGAGCACCTCATGCGCGAGCTCGACACGGGCGCACTCGACAACTACGACTCGTTCCCTAGAGCGCCCGACCTCATCTTCGACACCGTCGACGCCCTCCGCCAGCAGCGCCGCGGCATGGTCCAGGGCGAGATCCAGTACCAGTTCATCTATCACGTCATGCGAAGGCTGTGGGGAGAAAGGTACGGCGTCCCCGACGACGACGGCGGCGAGCCCGCGGCTAAGAGACAAGAGGTGGCGGACCCCTTCACCGACGAGAGCAATGACAGCGGCGACGACCCAGAAACGGCCCCAGAAGCTAGTGGCACCGCCGAAACGTCGAGATAGAGCCTTGGGTCGGCTTGGCGCTTGAGACGCCTGGGAAGCGCGCGCCTAGATGCCCTGCGCCGTACGGACCGCTCTCCCAGAACACCACGGGACCGCTAGCTTTGTATTGTTGTAATGAGGTCTTTCGGAGATTGGATATCTCATTGTTGGACTCACTCGTGTTAATCTTCTTCCGCATTCTTGTTCCTAAGACACCTGGCATCGGATGGCTGACCAACGACCCGGCGTGGTTGTAGTGGATATCTGGAAAGCGGGCGGTCTTTGGCCCCTTTTGGCTTTTTGTACTTCTTGCATCATGAGTGTACTGGATCACGCGCTGAGCATGTAACGACTTTTTCTTTCTGCCGGTACGGTATATAGACATGGCTCATGTCCTGACCCCGAGGGGACTGCACATACGAGACCGGACCAATGATCCCGCGAGGGAGCCACATAGGCCACATACCCACCCTATTGTCGATTTCATTGCTTGATGACAGCTGAAAACGAACATTTTTTCAAGGATTCTATGATATTCTATTATTACGCGGCGGGTGACACTTGCAATGCTGCTCGCTCAACCCGGGAGATTTACAAAGTACTCCCTGTCAACTATGATCAATTACAGAAGCTCTGAAATGACAATCGCAATCTTGGCCCACCCATGGTGACAAACTCAACATAGGAATATCTGGCCTTCGGTTTTTCTCTTGAGATAATCTTTACCCTTGCACTTACGAAAGCGGGAAAGCACACATCTGATCAGAGTGCTCAAGTGCACCAGTCCGTGAGCAGAAGCGTTAATTTGCCGATACAAGGAGCGTAACCGTCTGGGTCTCGCGTGGCTGCCTTTCTGTGACGGTGACGGTAAAGTAGACGGACACGGTCGGCGTCCCATTGACGATTTCCGTCGTGCGCGGCGCACCGCCGCCTTTGTCACTATTGCCACTGTCACCGCCTTTGGGGCTGTTGCTGCCGCTTCCACCATTGCCATTGGCTTTGTCAGACGCCGCGGCGGAAGGCAAAGAGGCCTTTGTCTTCGTTGAGTCTTTGTCCATAGGGTTCAGCACCAGGGAGGTGGGGTTTGGACCCAAGGGGGTTGCGAAGGTAATGGACGGGGTTACTTGGGCCACATGGCTACTGCCAGGCTGCGTAGCGCCAGGCTGCTTGATGGACTCCGTGATAGTCAGAAGCCCACCGCCGCCGGCCGTATGCCGCGACGGGTCATTGGCAGGAGCAGTGCTGGGAGTTGAAAGGGACGGCGCAATTGGCGGGGCAGACGGCGGTGGAAGCTTTGTCTGAGCAGACGATGGCGGAGGCGGCGGCGGAGGCGGCGGCGGTGGTAGTGTTCCCAGCGTAGACGATGGTGGCGCCGCCGCCGTGGACGTGTGATCGACAACAGTGACCACAGTCGTCATGGTCACCACTGGCCGGGCAGGCTTTGTCGTAGTTGGCACTGCCTGGGTCGAAGCCGGATCGCCTGAGCCCCCAGCACCGGCGCTACCACCAAGCACTCTCTGTGCCTCCTTGGGATCTCTGCAAACGATAGAAACACCGGCGGTGTTAGTCATTGGGAAGACGAAGCATTTCTGTTCGTTAGAGCACGCCTCGAGCTGGAAAGCGCCGCCCTCGCACCTCGCGATCTGGCTATTGATGCAAGCCACCTGCGAGCCAGAACAGGCGGACTGCGGCGTCAGGGTTGCATACATCTCGTTGAGGTTCTTCGCTTGGGCGAGGTTATCTGCGTAGACATTTGCAGAGACACTTGAGGTAGCAGTAGGAAAGGATGCGATTGCCGTGGGCACCACAGTGTTGGGGCTGCCAGTTGGGTGGATTGTGAGCGTGGTTGCTGGAAGCGGAATTTGCGTCGGCGAGCCAGGGGTCGTCGACGGAGAAGACGATGGGGGCAGCAGGGAAAGTGGCGTAGGGGCAGATGAAGGAGGTGATGATGGAGGAGATGGCGCTATGATTGTCATGGATGTTGGCGAAGTGAAGCTAGGCTCTTCAGATGCCTGAGGAGGCAAATTCGCCGTCGTGACGCCAGTAGGCGACAATATCGGAGGGCTGATGATTGTCGTCTGCGGAGCGGTTGTTGTCTGCGAAATTATCGCTGTCTGCGGATTGGTCGTGACCTGCGGAGCAGTCGTCGGGGGAACGATTGGCAGGGTATCAGTCGAGTGACCGATGCTTGTGACAGGAGTTCCAGTCGAGGGTGAGGACGGGACTTCGATGGGCTGTCCAGTCCCCGTGTTTGGGCTTGCTGGAGGCGTGATGACCGTCGATACGAGCGTCGGGACTGTGTTTGTGGGCAGTGAAGTAGCGGAGGTCAGAGGTAGACCAGTACCGGTGCCTGAAGAAGCGGGGCTTTGGGTCGTTGTAGTCGTGTTGGCGAAAGTTGGCTTGGACCTTGACTCTGGCAGTCCTGTTCCGATGCTTGAGACTGGCAGATCGGAAGCGGCGGTGGTTGGTTGAGAGCCCCCTTGATTCGGTATCGACGGCGCGCCGCCTAGATTACCTGCAACGGACGAGACTCCTGGCTGAGGGGCTACAGGAATTGCGGGTGCTGTGCCCGTGGTGCTGGGCAAGGGTGTTGCAATTGTCCGACCTTCCGTTGTGGTTCCAGATCCGGTCAAAGTGGACTGGGCGCCTGTGGACGACGCAACCTCGGTTGGTGGCCCGGTTGAGACTAAGGTGGAAGGCTCAGAGTGACCAGTAGATGCTTCTGGCGCGGGCAACCCGGGGGTAACAGGGGTCGTCGTAGGAGCCGTCGTAGGAGCCGTCGTAGGAGCCGTCGTAGGAGCCGTCGTAGGAGCCGTCGTAGGAGCCGTCGTAGGAGCCGTCGTAGGAGCCGTCGTTGGAGCCGTCGTTGGGATTGGCGAGGTGAAGGTGCTCAACAACTGTGTTGCCGACTGCGTGTTTGTCGACAGTTCAGATGGCACGCCCTGGACGCCAGATGCCGCTACAGTAGAGACCAAGGAGGATGGTGCTGTAGACAACGCCCCTGTTGATGACTGTGTTGTCGATGACGGTGCCGTGGACAGCGCCGTAGATTGCGCTGTAGCAGTCTCAGTCAAGGTCGAGGTGCTGCTTTCGATGGGAACCAAGGCCAACGGTATCGACGTGGATGCCGTTCCTGAGGACTCGGCTGCGTTCTTGGTGACGGAGAGCAAAGACGACGGAATGACGACGCTCGAGCCGGGTAAGGTTTCGAAATCAGGTCGCGGAGTGGCAGACGGGACGCCATCTGAGCCACTGTGCGTGCTACCGTCGTGTGAGCTACTCATCCGAGAATACTTGTCAGAGATAAAACGCACCTATTCCCAGCCGATGGAGCAGTAGTAGAGAGCTTCGGATCACCAACCGGGGTCGGATCAGCCCGTGGAAAGCTGTTGCTATGTAAGTGATTTGACGGTAGAGTGAGAGGTAAAAGGTGCCGACGAACTTCCTGCCAGCCCAGTGCAAAGGACCAGCCTGCCCGGGCTTAGCATTCAAGAGAAGGAACACGGTAACCGGGAGTTGAAGCCGGCAACGCATATTGGCGAGTGCGTGTGATGGTCGAGGCAGGACGTGGGTGAGGCTTGAACGAAAATGTATGAAGGTGTCGAGAAGTGCCAAGACAGAAACGATCAGCAGTGCCGATTGTCGTAAAGTAAAGAAACGAGAGAATGATGGGCGAACGGGGTACAAAGACGCCAGCCGTTTGCTTTGACCGCGCTGGTTGCTTTGGAGGCCGCGAGACAATAGAGAAAGACACTGGGCCAAACAGCCGACAGCAAATAACAATGATGATCAACACCGTATGGGAGGAAGCGTAAAAGTCTCTGAAAGAAGGACAGGTCTTCGAGAAGAGAGAAGAGAGGTGCCACGGAGCGAGAGATAGGCGAGTTGGAGACAACGACAGAGAGGCAAGGAAATCCGGACGTAAGGAAACCCAACGTGCGCGAGAGAGAGACGAGACCGGAACACACCCAACTATTGGTACTGGACGACAAAGAAGACAAACGCAATGGAAGCAGCTGTCCAGAGGAGATCGACGCCGTCGCCTCCGTTTTGTATCCCCCACGGTGCATCGACACCCATGTCTGCAGACGACGGCCTCACATAAAGCGCCGGTCGCCAACCAGGCCGCCGAGATGCCATGGCCCCGAAATTGCGGCCCCTCCCGGTACCCGCGCAGCGTCGCCCGTCCAATGCGTCCCCGGCACGCCCTCCTCGAGCATCCGCGCGGCTGCGCTGCTGCCATGGGTGCGTGATCGAGGAGCCGCCCGTCGTCTGAGGTGCGAGGCGCTGCTGGCCAATCGCCAGCGCTCCACAGATCCCATCTACCGCGGTCGCAGGTCCAGCGGTCGCAGGTCCAGCGGCCGCGGCTTTGATGACGGGTCGCTGCTGCTCCCGAGGCGAGCGCACGCTTGTGTGCATGCATCCTTGCCCAGGGTTTCTTCTTTTGTGCAGTCTGCTGGTGGCTGGTTCGAGGTTAAAGCTGAGGCCGCAGCAGGCCCCAGCTCAGACGATGGTGCCTGCACCTGCCAGGATTGGTTGCAACTGCCCGCGGGGCCCAATGCCATCCTTGATCGATTGCGTCTCAGCAGCCGCCGTCCTATGGAAGAAAAAATATGCATAGTTTATCGGCCAGTTCATCTGGCAATAGTCGTGCGCGACTGGCATCTCTTTTTCTCTCTTCCGCCTGCATTGTGTCTCCAAACCAGTTTACGGCGTAAGGTTCAGTCTACCTCAATTTAATCGAATACTCACAGGGTATCATTGCCCGTCCGCGTCCAACAGGCCTCTTATATACAATAGCTGCCCAACAGCCACACACCGTCGCATCGTCTCTTCCCAGGTCCTGACTCTGTCCTGAAACGCCGCCACCACCGATAGTACAAGTTCTCCTTGGTTCCCTCCACTAGCCGCGGCCACTGCCTCTAGGCCTCTGGTTCCCCGTCGACTCTTTGCCAGTAGCGTGTCCAGGCCAGCACGCGCGTCAAAGTCGCCATGGACTCATCGCCCTGCATCTCAGCATGCGCCGCCACGGCCTCGTCGTCGGGCCACGTCCAGCCCAATCGGGACGCTGCCAGAGTCTGTCGCAGCGTTTCAACCACGCTTGCTTCTAACATCGGTTCAGCCAGGAGTCGAAAGGCGCAGAACGTGTCGAAGAAATCCGCATATGCAGGCGGCTCGTCAAGCTCGCTCATGGCTTGTAACAGATCCGGCTGCGCCCACTCCCCAATCAGCCAGTCCAACGTCCTCGCCATCTCCTCGAATTCTCCCAAGAATGCCAGTGAGAGCATGTATTCGTGCACATGCTCACTTCGGACGGGGTCCGTACGGGACGCCATCTGATCTAGAGGTGCGACATTGTGCAAATGCAAAATTTCTTGGCTGTCTCGCTCTTGCTCCACTAGCCTGCTGAAAAGGCTCTTCATGCGGTCTGCGGCCATGCTGAGCATGCTCAAAGGCGACCTCGCTTCCGGGCCATCTGTCTGTGTTGCCACTACGCCGAAGCTGTGGCATTGCCCCTTTGCGTCTGCCGAGGTTGAAGTTTGCAAGTCGTAAAGAAGCCGCAGAGTGTTACGCTTGGCGGTTTCGGGCGATCCCAGATCAGTCTCCAGCTTTGCCAGCTCTCGTCTGGTTGCTTTTCGTATGCACTTGGTAAATTGTATGAAAGTGGAGAGCGATATTCCGTGGCTTTTCTCGATCCTCTCCATGACATGCAAGAACATGTCCACTTGCTCCGAGAGCGACACCCTCAAAGCGCGGCGATGCTGAGACAGATTCTTCAGTATGAGTCCCCAGACGTACGGAGCCCAGCGGGAGCGTTCGCAATCCAGTCGCAGGCCAGCTAGACGGATAGCGCGCATCATCTGCCGACCCCCTCGTCTGCCTTCCATCCGCGAGCAAGCTTGGATATAGGCAGCAAAGAGGCTCATAGGCACCATCTTGAGCAGCTGAGGATCGGGCTTGTCAGCCAGTAGATTGCGAATGACCCTGCCCTTTACTGTGCTGTCTTGCAGGTACCGATGTGCTGTGTCGAGTGACTCGGCATTAGCAACCAGGATGCGAAGGCAGCTGTCCTGCGGTTTTACACCATTAAGTCGCATATGCTGGTAAAGTTGTGCCACACTGGGAGGCCGCAGCCGGGCTCTCTCGAATTCCGCCAGATTGGCCTCTTGTTGGGTAGGAAAGTTCAAGGCCTTGTCTCCGGGCAACATCCTGCTGCTTGAGTCGGCCTCTCGTAGGACCAGCTTTTCAAACATGGCAGCGTACTGAGCAGAGCCTGGCTTTGAGCCTGGCTTGGGTGGGTTTTGAAACCTCTCCCACGCCTCCTGTGCATTTCGGGTGGCCCTAATCGATGCCTCCCAGATCCCGATGTGACGACCTCTACCCATCAACGCCCTTTGTTGAATAGTCGGCGTGCCGTCTGTCGTCATACCTTGAAGTATGTCAAGAGCATCATCCTGCTCCTCTTTGGCAAAGCCAGCCTCCTGCATCAGCATACCGGCACTAACGGCCCGGCTCCAGTTGTCCTCCGGATCTGCTTTTTCATCCATGCCGTCGCCAGGCTGCAGGTATGGCGGCCATGTCGCTGCATGTCTTGCTGAGCTGTGTGCCTCCGTGTGGTTCTTTGCCTGACCGGCCAAAACGTCCCGGATGGCTCGAAAACCCTCCCCATCCACCAGAAGTGGCTTATCCAGTCCAGCAGACATGGCAAGCAATAGTCGCTGCGCCTCCCAAAAGTATGCATTCGGCAGCAATCTTTGGATAGACTGAACTACTGGCTGCGGTCGAAATGTTCGTAGGGCGCTGTTAAATACTTCGCATTGTATCCTGAATAGTTTCCTGGGCTCAACTGGGTAGGTTGCGAGTTTTTCGATGTACCGCGCGGCCACATTTGCCAGTTTGACAATGAGCCTCGGTTCCAGTCGGAGACACTGACGGGTGAGTAGGCGTATGACGAGCCCGAATTTGTCTTGACTCAGGTTCAGAGACTTGTCCGAGATGTCTGCGTCTGCGTGATGCTCGGCACTATCCCCTCGCTTGTTCGTGCCATCGTAATAGCGAGTACAGGATCCGATCAATGCATCGAGAGTTGTGACTTTGGTGATTTTGGACGACGGTCGAAGAAGAAAAGTGAAGAGAAACATCGGTCCTGGCATGTTTCGCTCGAGTAGCCGTTCGCATCGCTCGTCGTCTGTTCTCCCCTCGAGGATGTGGACATAGTCGTCTAAATCCTGGCTATTGTGACCAGTCCGAGACAATAGGCCGACAGTTCTGTCCCATTCTCGATCGGTCGGAAGTAGCTCTAGCAATGCGCTTCCTTCACGGAGCTGAGCCTCCTCTTTTCGAACCAGCATCTGCAACAGGACAATGGGAAGTCTCAGACTGCGAGTCTTCGAAACTTCTGTCCTCCAGAAATAGGCATCCGCGTCGCCACCGAGTACTTTTCTCAGCATTGTGCTCGGCGTCATGTCAGCCAATAACTGCTTCGTGTGCGCTCTTCCGTCAGCCGGCCGGGTACGGCTGGAGCTTGTAGCCCGCCGTCCCCTCATGGTGTTGTCCCGGGCAAGGCTCAGAGGTTTCTTGACGGTTTGGCCGGCCAAGGTCTGGGAGTGACCCTCTCCCGCTCCGTCCCTTTCTTCAAAAGCCGACTCGATCCTTGTTGCAGGGGCCTTGCCGTGCTGGTTGGCCAGATGCCATTTCTCGTGCCGGCCGGTTCTTGATGCTCCCCAGCTGTCGACCCTGGGTGTTGAGAGCCCACGGTGGGCATCCTTGCTGTCTCCGGTGCGAAATTGGTGGCTCTCGTCATATCGTGCGGCGACTGCGGTCTGGCATGTGGCTGCATGTCGACACCACCCGTGCGGCGGCGAGCCACCGACTGTCTGCAAATCATGGATTATCAGCTGCGGCCGGTCCGCAAGTCACGCAGAGTCGGCTTACCAAGGATGCATTGAGAACACGGTGCGGCAATCGCCGCCTTCGCTCCAGCTCCCGTGTTGCATATCTGAGCATGCCTCCTCATAGTTCCAGCATGATCTTCGATGTTACAGTCAAAGAGCGGATGCCGTGGATGAACGCCAAAGATCCCGGGGCGCTAAGTCAGCATCAGCACCGTCGAGAAAATCGGCTTGCGATGCTAGCTATGCATCAATCGGGGCCCAATCGCAAGGCGGGGTGTTTCTGGAGCTCCATCAACTCGACTCGCGATGGAACGCGCCGGTTGCCATCATGTATCGCGATTTCGGCATGCAGTATACTCCGTCATGATATTTTTGTTTGCATCTTTTCTACGGTCTTATGGCGGTGCATTCGTCATTTCGAGAATGTAGAAGACAATGTACCATCACCACATCTACGACCGCAGAACGATATCCCCCAGTCGTTTTAAGAAGTCTCTGTGTCCTCGGAGGTCTTCTTTTCTTCTCCTTGATTTGTCTTCTCCTTTCGCTTCTGTACCACCTCCCAGTTGTAAACTCGTGCAGTCGCAACCTCCATTGTCTTGTCATCACATTAGCTTCTTGACATTTCGCGAGCGGGCCTGTGGGAGAACGTACTGTGATTTGCTCCCGTAGAAAGTCCAGGTCCTCCTCGCAGTGTGATAAGCTCGTCTTCGCAGTCGCCAACTTGGAGCTCAGTAAACTCTCGGCTTCGTCTATGGGGTATGATAGCATCACATTTGCCTATGCCTGGTCAGTGTCTCCTTCGTCATTGTGGCCATCTTAAAATTCATACCCCCAGCCAGATATAGACCTCATCTGTCGGCGGCACATTGGCCCTGGCATAGAGCGTCTCATTAAGTTCAAAGGTTGTTTCGATGGGGTCAATCTCGTCCTGCGGTCTCGAATCAGCTTTGCCACCTCCTCCCTCGTTGACACGGCAAGCACACCTTTCTCAACTTGAGGAACTCGACCGTGTCCAGCGTCTTCTGTATATCTGGAATCTTGTCTCTTAATCCAGCCATCCGGCGCTGGAGATTCATCTCCATAAATTGGTATTTTCTGGATCGCTCTGGTTACCACGCAATCCCCAGAGTATTCCGTCGCCCGCAGCGCCAGCGATTCGGCATCAAGGGCGACTCACGAAATCATTTCTTGAAAGCTCCGCAGCGTAGGCTCGACATCTTGGCGCGTTGCGACATAGTCCTCGACCTTGTCCACGAAGGGGGCGTAGGGGATCCCCCGCGGGTTGCTGGGCGCAGCTGCCTTTGCACTGCAGCACTTCCTGGTCAGCATGTGCGCTGCGCGACATGGAGCAATGCGTTGGGACGAGGGCTTACCCGGCGGCCGGCGCTTTGTTTGCGCTTGCCATGTTCGCTGCTGTGCCTCTCCTCAGCGCACGATGGGATTACGGAGCTGGAAGATGAGCTTTGCGGCAGGCGACATGTCGAAGTGGGTTGCTGGGTCCCGGTGAACAAGGTCAAGGTGGGGGGCCCCCTTCACCGGGCGCCCCTCCCCCCACATTAAGCTCCTACATCCTCAACATACAAACAATTGCGAATACGTCAGGCACGCACTGAAATATCTTTGCATACCTTATGCGACAGAGGTAGTCCATACTTGATGGTATCAAGATGCCTGACCCCTGACTGGCTAGACACCTGGGAAATGGCATCACCAACAGAGGTGGTCATGTCCCAAGGCGCTGTCGAGTCGATCCCGGGTAGGGCGGATTCGCACGAACAAAATTCACAGTTATGTGACAGGGGTGCAGGAGAATGGCATCTCTAATGAACTTGAGTGTGGCATGACTGCTGCAAGGATAAGTGTATATTTATGTCCAATCATAATGGGAGATTGAAGCCTCTTGTCCTCCTCGCATGCGTCTGCTCGTGCGGGACGCCTGATCTTGGTGGCATCGGCTTTGGCGATATCCCCCGAGAGATTGGAAGGCCTGCGTCGCGAATGGAAGGCATCATTGGAGCAGCGCGTCCCACAAGCTAGCCTTAACCAACATGGCAACCGAGGAAAGAGTGAGTAGCGTTAATGAGTACGTGGCTTTCCATTGTAATTGATCGTCCCAAGCTCATCATGACACGTAAGGACTCCGATGCCAACGGTAGCATGTCCGTAGTCGTGAGAATATAAAAGAAAAGCTCGTCAATATATTAACCGTCCCAGCGCCAGTCGGTGCTCAATTTGGCTTTGCTCAGTCCATTCGCTTCTTCGGCTCCGTCGCATCTGGGGCGTCCGGTTCTCTACCAATGGCGGCTGCCGGTCCTTCAGGGACGGCGCCTTCATCCCAGTCGTCTACCTCTGTCCTTGCTCGAGATGGACCGGCTATCACACCAAATTCTTGGTCTTGGCCTTGGCCAAGCTCGACATCTTCATCGTTCTCGCCGGGAACGGCGTTGTACGCCTTTTTCTGCCTTCTCCGCTCACTCATACGCTTATGGTACCACAGACACAGGCCTAGGCCGGCAAGGCTGCCTACTAAATTGGCGACGATGTCAAACAAGTCGAAATTGCGGCCGTTAGGGATCGCATTCTGGACAAATTCGGAGCCCACGCCGAGCACGACGGTGACGACGATGAGCGTCATGTTGATAATACGTCGGCGATTGGTATCAAAGATCCAGTAGAAGTTGACGGTAAGGGAGAGAAATGCGATGAAATGGAGGACCTTATCGTTGGCATATTGGCCCAGCTGGACCGACGTAAGCCCAACATATGCTGCCAGCAGAAGCTGCAGCAGAAAGGCGCCTTGCGACAGAGAATCAGCACGACAGTCTCCATTGAACTGCTGGCTCAAGCAACCAGAAGGGAAGCCATTTTACCTGCGATGGCAGACCGTATATGCATGATGAGAGCGACGCTTGGGAGAACGACGTCGTGTCCACAGTCGACCTGCGAGCGTGTAATCGCGAGGCTCAGGGAATGTGGCAATGTTCCGAACCGAAGGGCGACGCAAGCGCCGAAGAGTCGACAAAGTCCCAAAACGTGCAAGCTTTAGGTCGTTGGGAAATCGCCTCGGGTGTCTTCATGGAGTGGAGGTGACAGGTGAGGAATCAATGCGTCAAGGCAGCGTTGGTGAGCAGTCGCAAGCTGTCCGTCATAGGTGGCCGGCTCTGGTGGGAACGGGGAGGAAGCTCTGGCTCTGGCAGGGATGAGCAAGTGGCTTGGCGCGGCTTGAGATCGCTCCCGTCTGGTCGGACGGTCGCACGAGAGCTGCGAGGCAACCAGTAGCAGGTAGCGACATGCATGAGTCCTGGACCAAAGGCTTTTCTCTCGCCCTCGCGCCCAAGTCAGAAATTTGGGGCGGAGATATTAACATATTGAATCGGGATGCGACTCGAGTTTGCTACCTGTGCGATATGCGCCGCCTCTTCTTAGAGCGATGTTGTCTTGTACGAAGTATTCAAGTACTCTTCACGGCTTGATGGTAAGCCATCACGTGACGTTTCTCACCACACTCGCTGAGGCTCTGCAGGCGCGCATCGTCGAGCCCGCAGTAGGATGTACCTGGAGAGGTACCCGCCGCTTCCTCATCCAGCCTGCCTGCTCGCTGCGCACATCTTCTGGCGATGGTTGCAGGGGACTCCTAGGGCTGTCTCTCATAATGAGATTATAGCCTGCTTCTGTTCAATAGTTTTAGGAAAATATTGGCTGTACCGCGATGTCAATCGCCACGCCGCTGGGGTAACCGTCCGCCGCGGATACGGAGCCTGACGCTACAGGTGGGAAAACCTCCCGATTCGGAAACCAGCGTCCGCGCTCTCCTCCAACCTCATCCGTCGACCTGCCGACAAACACCCCCCGACGCGCGCCATCAACGCTCCGCCAGAGCATCGCCGTTTGTCGCAAAATCGCGTTTTCCATCTATGTCGATGCCGCTCTCTCGCTCCATAACGTTGTGAGGGGCTCATTCGCCCTCGTTTCGGCCCTACGCGAGCGCATATCCCGCGCATGGCGACTACGCGCCCTGTCGTCGCTTTCATCGCCTCGGGCCCAGGATGTCGCTTTCCAGCGGCCAGCCAGCCTGGCCGCCTCCCGCTTTGCAGCACACAAACAGCAGTCGCTCATTGAACCATCTTGACGATGGCCCGGCGCGCACCCAGACCCCCGTCGATAACTCCATGGGGTTGATGCCTGAGGCAGCCATCGATGTCGAGGACGAGAACCGTCGCGCTCTCTTTGCAGACTTGTATCGCCAAACCGAGGGCAAGGTTGCCCTGCTGTTTGCCGACGACGGTTCGTACGATCATGACGCGATTGCCAGCCTGAAACGCTCCGCTCCTCCCACGACCCTCACACTGCCGCCAACCACCGACCACGAAGATATCAGAGAACCGCCGCTTAAGAAGGCGAAGCGCGCAATTGACGAAGACGACTACGACGACGACGATAATGATGATGACGAAGACGACGCCGATGTTGACTCGGCGCAGCCACCCGCGACGAAACCGCTCAACGCGGGCAGCTCCTTGTTGTCTCCCTCCAAATCCGGCAGCTCTCCGGTTCCCGCCGCCAAATCGCCCGCAAAGCAAATAATCAAGTCCAAGGACCGGGACGGGTCGCAAGATAGGGACAAGGCAGCTGATGATGGCATGAAAACGCTGGAGGAGGCGAGGATCGCCACGGAGGAGGCGGCGCGCAAGAGCTTCCACACGATTTTCCACACCTTGGAAAACGACCGCACGGCCATGCTGGAGCAACAACGGCTGGAAGATTCGGAGAAGCAACTTCAAGCCGAGATGGACCATAATAACCCGCCGAACGCAGCCGGTGCGCAAGCTGCCAACCAAGGGTCTCTGAGCAGCGCCAATTTAGGCGCTTCGAGTCTCACGCTTAAGCACCTCATCGCTAGAATCGACATGAAGCGAGATCAGGTGCGCGCCTCAGATGCCGAGTTGCGGCTTCTTATGAATGAGGTGCGCAAGAATCGGAGCAAGTGGGCAAGCGAGGAAAACGTCAATCAAGAAGAGCTGTACGAGGCTCTGGAGAAGGTTTTGACAGAGCTCAAAGCGCACACCGAGTACTCTACGCCATTCCTCACGCGAGTCAATAAGAGAGACGCTCCCGACTACTACAACTGTGAGTTGTCTAACGCCGAGGCGTCTGGAGGCTTTCATGCCGCTAATAGGATTCGCAGTTATCAAGAACCCCATGGATCTGGGAACAATGACAAAGAAGCTCAAATCCTTGACGTACAAGTCGAAGACGGACTTCGTCACGGATCTGAATCTAGTCTGGGACAACTGCCTCAAGTACAACCAAGATATGAATCACCCTTTGCGACGCATGGCCAACGGCATGAGGAAGGAGGCCGAGAAGCTCATCCCTTTGATTCCTGACCTTACGATTCGCTCACGAGCTGAAGTTGAAGCCGAGGAGCGGCGCAAGCAGAACGGTGGAGAAGACGACAACGGCGACGACTCGGACGACGAGCCGATAATGTCGTCTCGCGGACGGAAAGCAGCCACAAAAGGAGCCAACAAGTCGCGAAAGGCGCCGAGCGACCAGAAAGAGGACACTCCTGTTGTTGATCAGAAGCCTATCCTGCAGCTCAATGGACTTTTAGGTAAGCCCGGACGAGAAGGCTCAGAGGCTGTGGACGGCAGTAATGGGTTTGCAACTCCAATCGCGGGATCGATTACTCCTAGCGGAGCCATCAACGGCCATTCGGGTATCGCAAGCAACGCCGATGCCATGGATATCGATGGGCCTAGCCTCAATGGCATGGCTTTGAACCAAGCATTTGGGGAAGCAGTTGAACAGGCCTACGAAGACGAGGAATACAAGCTGTGGAAGCAGACCACCAAGAAAGACCGCGCGCTTGTGGCCAAGGAACGCCATATCTTGTTCAAAGACAACATTCTTAATGCGGACGCCCCCGCATTGCTCAGGAGTAAATCCGGCATGCGTCGATTCGTAAAGCATCAGAGGGAAGCCGAAGAGCTTGGCATTGCGACTCACCCACACTTGGGAAGCGCCGCGGGTGCCACGAAGGACGCAGGCAACAAAGCGTCAGAAACCCTAGCAGAGGGGATTGAAGAGGAAACCGAAAAGGTTATTCCGGACTACTACGACTCTCTCAGCAACATCCCGGACATTCAGACTAATTTGCAGTGGATTGAGGACGGCGAAGGCCAAGTCATTAATCAGCATGAGCAGTTCCTACGGCTTGTGCCAACTGGGACCTTTGTCGCGCCACGAAGCCGGCTTACGAAGAAGATGGACGACAACATACATCAGATCCAGGAGACAAGGAAGCTTGCTACCAAGATCTCGGTGATCAAGCAAATGCAAGTCCAGTCTCAGGTGTACAGCAACCAGTTCCCCAAGTCCAACACGGAGCCATTCGTTGAGCAGGACATTGAGCCTCACTTTATTGCCGACGACGGCCCGGTCATGGCTCCTGAGACTTGCCAAGATGCACTGAAACGCTCCGTCGCGAAGATTCTCTATCACAATGGATTCGAGGAGCTACAGCCCTCGGCAATCGACACGCTGACTGGCATCGCTGCGGATTACTTTCAGACAATCTGCAAGACCTTTAACGTATACCGCGAGACCGAAAAGATGACTGTTCAAACGCCTGAGGGACCGCAGCTGCGATCTCGCTTTACCCCTGAGGAGGTTCTCTTGCACACCTTGGATGAGAACGGCCACGACGTTGCTTCGCTGGATGCTTATGCCAATGACGAAGTAGACAGGGTCGGCACGAAGCTGGGAGTTCTGCATGAGAGAATGAAGCTACATCTTACAGACCTTTTGCGACCGGCGCTGTCAGCAGAAGCCGGCACTGATGGCGTTGGCGCCTTCAACGACGGCAGTGACCAGTTCATGAGCGGCGACTTTGCGGATGACCTGGGCGAGGACTTTTTTGGCTTCAAGGCGCTTGGCCTCGATCGGGAAATGGGTCTCGACTCCTTCTCCGTGCCCTTCCACTTGCTGCACAGCAGGGTCAGGAACCAATTCCAGATGCAGACCCAAGTCACTGGCGGTACTGCAATGGATATGTTCGAGGCCTTGCCGGCTTCGGAGCCCGTCAACAAGGAAAATATCCAAGATCAGATTGGACTGGTCAAGAACTTCTTCCTTGCCAAGCTGCACGCTAATGGCGACCAACCTCTTGTCGAGGACGAAGACCTTCCCGTCAAGCAGAAGAAACCCCGTCCTCGCCTAGGCGCCAGCGGCAAGATTATATCCGCCCAAAAGCGTCCGCCCAAGGAACAGCTGGCCCTTGCCAAGAAGAAGAAGAAGATGGAGCTCGCTGCCGCTGCTGCGGAAGCCAAGGCCAACGCATCTCCAGAAAAGGGCGGAGGCTCAACAAACAACACACCGGCCAAGAAGAAATCTGGCAGCATGCTCAATGGCACGCCGGTCCCCAATCCAGCCGTGCTCGCGCTCAGTGCTAGCATGGAGCGGACCGACAGCATGCAGAGTCAGGGTGGCACCAGCCAGACTGACAAGGACGACAATGTCGGCATGATGAGCCCGGAGAGCATTGCTCAGTAGGCCCAAGTGATACCTCTTTTTGGAAATTATGACGCGTACTCGTACTCGTCCGTCAACATGTACATAAGACCACGGCAGTACCCCCGAAAGACATGACAACGTTGGCATTGCGGCCCTCGACGGTCAAGGAAAGGGCCTTGGAGACAAATTCGACACCCGATGATTGTTGAGACTGTCGAGCGGTCGTTGTCCGATTAGTGTATTCGACTCTAAATTTTTATACTCTTGCGCAATTCTCTCATTCCCTTGTCTTTTTATCATTCTGCTCCTTGTTCTTCGGCATACCCCTTTCCGACTAACGCTCTCGATTCTATAATTGTGTTCTTTCGTATTTCATCATCTTTGTTCTTTTGTCGCACCTTCATGGCGGAGAAACCATAGTGCTTCGACGCGGCGTTACTGGATACGGGACGGCAGGGTTGGGCGGCACGGCCCGGTGTCCTGCGAAGCACGCATTAAAAAGTACCGTTTTTTTTTTGGCACCTTTGAATGGCTAGTCTTCCATTCGCAGCCCTTCTCAAATGACTTTGGAAAATGAGATCAGGACATGGGTTCGGCTACAGTTTGCGTAGCGGTGGAGGATCGGAAATGGAGGCACAGAGCGGGGGAGGGGCAGAGATGCGGTGCTGCGCGGGGCAGTGATTGTCCCATTGGGTATTTTTTTCCCTAAACACATCTGTTTTGCTTCTAGATATCAAAGGATTGCTTGGACCAGATGAGTCGGACTGGACGAATGGGTGATTCTGCGCCTTTTCGCGCGGCGATGGAATAGGTTGTGGTCGGTGGCGCACTCTGGAAACTCAAGTGCAAGACAAGACGAGCAAATAATGCACCAATCCCAATCGTTGATGAGAGCATCAAATGGCAGGTGAAGTCACATGGAGCAATGAGCCATAGTATGCAAGACTTGAAAGTCATGGCCCGCCAACTTGTTGAAGCAGACAGGCCCTGTCCCATTCGGAGCGTTGAGCGCCTCAGCTATGAGCAGATGTGTGTAAGTAGGTATTTAATGGTCCCAGAATTCCTCTCAAAACTCCCAGTCTTTCCCTTTTCCCACCTCCAGAATCCGATCGAAAGAAGTGCGCCAGCCATTGAAATGCAAGTTGTTGAACATTCGTCATTTGCCTCATCCATGTTAAATGCCGCGGATGTAGAGCTGTTTACTCCCTTTTGCTTCCCGCAAACTGAATGGCGCCCCGCGAGGGCCATTCTTCACACTATCCTCCACACGTGTATCAAACGCCGCTATGCTGGCTTAGATGCCAGCATCCAGACGCCAGCCCTCAACAGGGAGGGGGAAAGCGCTGGTCCAGGCGGAAATCTCCTTGCGCAGCTCGTTGATACGGGGAACCTCGCCGCTGGCCACCTTGGCCTTGAAGTCCTTGAGCTTGTTGGCCTCCTTGGGCAGAGAGGCCTGGACATCCTTGCAGATCTTGATGCTCTCATCAACGTACTGGCCGACGCGCTCAAAGTCCTTCTCACCGAAGCCACGGCTGGTCATGGCCGGGGTGCCGATGCGGATACCGCAGGGGGTCAGGGCGCTCTTGTCGCCTGGAATAGAGTTCTTGTTGCAGGCAATGTTGATCGCCTCCAGGACAGCCTCAACACGGGCGCCGTCCAGGCTGTGCTGGCGGAGGTCGACGAGGACCATGTGGCTATCGGTGCCGTCGGCGACGAGCTTGTGACCGAGAGCCTTGAACTTGTTCTCCAGGGCCTTGGCGTTGGAGACGACCTTCTCCTGGTAAGCCTTGAACTCAGGGGTCTGAGCCTGCTTAAGCGCCACAGCCAGGGCAGTGATGGTGTGGTTGTGGGGTCCACCCTGGTGGCCGGGGAAGACGGAGAAGTTGATGGGGTTCTCGAGGTCGTACAGGGTCTCCTTGCCAGACTTGGCGTCGACGTAGCGGACGCCCTTGCGGAAGAAGATCATGGCTCCACGGGGGCCACGAAGGGACTTGTGAGTGGTGGTGGTGACCACGTCGGCGTACTCGAAGGGCGAGGGAATGACTTCGGCGGCGACAAGACCGGAGATGTGAGCCATATCGACGACAAGGTAGGCACCGACGGAGTCGGCAATCTCGCGCATGCGCTTGTAGTCGATGAGGCGGCAGTAGGCCGAGGTACCAGCGACGAGGATCTTGGGGCGGTACAGGATGGCGTTCTTGGCGAGCTGGTCGTAGTCGATGATGCCAGTCTCCAGGTCAACGCGGTAGGGCATGGTCTCGAAGTAGGTGGAGACGGCAGAGATCCTTTGAGCGAGTTAGCCGCCGGTCCTCGGAAGCCTGCCGCTGTGGGACAAGGGAACTCACTTTCGCTGGGGCGTCTGGTAGCCGTGGCTCAGATGGCCACCGTGGGGGAGGTCAAGGCCCATGAGACGGCCGTGGGGAGGCATGATGGCCTGGTAGACCTGCAGGTTGGCAGGGCTGCCAGAGAGGCACTGGACGTTGACGCCCCACTTCTCGGAGTCGACGTGGAAGGCGGCCAGGGCGCGCTTCTGGCAGAGCAGCTCGATCTGGTCAATGTGCTGGTTGCCACCGTAGTAGCGGGCGCCGGGGTAGCCCTCGGAGTACTTGTTGGACATGGGGGAGCCGAGGGCGTCGAAAACGGCACGGGACGTGATGTTCTCGGAGGCGATGAGGACGATGGACTCGCGCTGGCGCTGGACCTCATCTTTCTGCAGGCATGGGCTGTCAGCAGCTGGAACAAATGGCCGGATCAATCAGAAGCAGCAACGTACCATGATGGAGGCGACCTCGGGGTCGGAGTCGAGGAGAGACTTCTCGAGCATCTAAGAAACGGACGAGTCAGCTTCACTGCTTTGCCTTTTGCAACATTGGGGTGCGGGGTTGCAATGGAAGACGCACCTCCTTGTGAGACGCGGACAGGGCGTAGTCGGCAGACATGGCGACGGATTGGAAGGGGGTATCTGGGGGGAAATGAGGGTATCAAGAGCAGATTGGGGCGGAAAGTCTCGAGGTGAGCAAAGTGAGGCTTTTGAGGGAGGGAGGTCGGGGAGGATGGGGAGGAAAATTTTGGAGGGGCGTTGAGTGCAAGCTAACAAAACTGCGGGCGAGATCGGCTTGCGGGGTCCGAAGGGGCGTGGGGCAGCGTCTGACTGTCTGTCGGTGCTCCCGAGCCGAAGTCTACCCTACCCTAGACATCATGACGCTTACGACTCTGTTTGATCAGCTCACGAATGGCCTCTCTGGGGCTTGGGAAATATGTCGAATAGACTTTTCTCTAAACGTTCATGGAGGCTGTTGACATTCCGTCCTGTCTCTCTACCTACCTTATGCGCCGTTGCTGCTGTTGAACCATCTATAGTACCCCCGGTTGTCGGCCGCCGCTCTAATCAATTTAGCAAAGTTGTTCAAGAAAGCAGAGTTCGTGATAGACATCTGGGTGGACATAGCGGCTAAACGCAAAATAAATGAGTACGAAAATGCAGTGTCAAGTCTGAATCGATGCCTCAATTGCGTTCTTGTTGGCCCGCAGGAAGGGATACAATCTCACAGGCCACGTGTATTCGCCCATGGAACCAAACCACGACCTGCAGCCTCCCCCGAGCTTCCCTGTATTCTCATCCTCCCATCACCATTACTGCTGCAAAGCCCCAACTGACGGCCGAGTCTTCTCAGTCCTTTTGGCGAAAAGACAAAGCGAGGCACAGCGGGCACAATGGGTTGGCCCTACGAGTTCGCCGGCCTCTCCGACGAGGAGAAGATGCAGCGCCGCCAGACGCTCGATCTGTACGCCCGCGCGGCGCATTACTCGGCCCTGGTGCCGGCGCTGCTCTTCCTCGTCTTCCGCGTCGCACGGTACGCCGCCGCTGGATTGAATCGAGGTTCTGAGATGCCCAGCTCGGGCCACTACGAGCCGGTGCCGAGCTCGCCCGTCGCCAAGGCGCAGCGCCGCGCCGCCTCCGGGAGCGTCGCGGAGAAGTGGCGGCGGCTGCAGTGGTGGCTGCAGGACGACGTTTACTTTGCAGGCACGCATTGGGGTCGCAGGGATGAGTGGGTTATGGGTTTGGCATGGACGGCGTGGTTGCTGGTGTTGTGTGTTGTAGATACGGGCCAAGGTTGGTAAATGCCTTCTCACCCCAACCTGCTGACCTCGGCCTCGAGCTATGTACTGATCTTGTGTACCTTGCTGACGCGCCCAGACTATTTCCACCTCACCAAGCGCTTTGGTGCTATCGCAATTTCGCAGTTCCCCATCCAGTACCTCTTGGCCCTCAAGGCTCTGAACCCCTTCGCCTGGGTCTTCCGCTCCTCGCACGAAGACGTCAACCGCTTCCACCGCGTCCTGGGCCGAATCATCTACTTCCTCCTCTCCCTGCACATCGTCTTCTACAATTACTACTTCTTCGTGGCCGGCATCTGGCTGAAGCGCTTCTTTGCACCCATTGTATTTTGTGGTGTTGTCGCCTCTGTCTGCATGCATGCCATCGCCACCACGTCCATGACCAAGGTGAGGGAGTATTCCTATCGACTCTTCTTCATCACTCATCTCGCGGCTGCCTTCTCAATTCCCGTTTTGATATTCTTTCACGCGCCCTCTGCCAGGTTACATGTGGTTGAGACCCTGGTCGTATTCATCCTGGACCTCGGAGTACGCAAAGTCACAACCATCGAGTCGCCATCGACATTGGAAACAATCCCCGGGACGAGTTTGGTCAAGGTCTCGTCTTTGATTCCTCCCAGTAAGCTGTCAGCGTTTAGAATCTCACCTGGGTCACATATCTACCTGAACATCCCGCCCGGCAGTCGCAAGGCTACCCCAGGATACCAGTCGGGACTGTTTAACCTTCTCTACAACCCCTTCACTGTTGCATCTGTCAACGAGGACCAAGGCAGCATCACCTTCATCGCGCGAACCCGAGACGGGCCCATGACGACTTTGCTTAACCAATTCGCCATCTCGACTACCGGTCCAGGCGCCGAGGCACGCAAGATCCCTCTCGCCATCGAGGGTCCATACGGATCCATATGCAAGCACTTCCACGACCTGCTCAGCTGGGGCGCTGGTCGAGTCCTGCTCGTCGCTGGCGGCGTCGGCGCAACCTTTGCCTTGCCCGTCTACCTGGCCATACAGAATGAGTCGCCGACCACCAAGGTCCAGCTCGTCTGGGCCATCCGCGGCGCTGGCGACGCGACATGGGCCGTCGCCCATGGAACGCCCGGCAAGAGCGTGCTTGAAGATCCGAATGTCCAGCTCTTCCTGACGGGTGACCTGGGCGTGGCTGACGATGCCGACAACGCTGCCGGAGGCGCCGTGGAGATGGAGCCTTTGCACCGTGGCGCCACCGGAGAGCTCCTGACGAATCGCAATCGCCGGCGGCCTGACATTGAGAAAATTGTTGACGACACGTTCCGCCAGGGGCTGGAGGAGTCGGTAGCGGTGCTGGTGTGCGGGCCGGCGGAAATGTCGACGGAGGTGCGACGACGGGTGCGCCCGTGGGTTATGAGAGGCAGAAAGGTGTGGTGGCACAGCGAGAGCTTTGGGTGGTGAGAGTTCGTGAGCATTTTGAAGCATGCATCATAACGATAGAAAGCTGTCATTTGGCCTCATTTAGTATTTGGCATTTGACAGGACGGTTTGAATAAGATTGCCAAGAACCATGAGCCGTAGTGACATGCAAAAATGTGAATCGAAACCACCCTGCCCCAACTGTTGTAATCTCCTGCGATCGACCTTGCCGCCTCGCCAATAATTTGAGCCCTAGTCATTATCATCATCCTCCAGCAGGATTATTGCCCGGCGCCAGTCCTCCGCCTCCGAGCTATTACCATGTCTACAGTAATACCACCCACCAGGCTCAATACAAAACTAATACCTCGGCCAATGATCAAACCAAGATCACTGCCTATATCGCGCCAACTGGGCCATGATATTCTGCACCTGAGCAGCTGCGTCGCCTCCACCATTGGCGCCCCCATTAGGAGCCGTTGGTGGTGGCTGAGCGCCAAACGCGGCACCATACTGCCCTTGTGGAGGTGCGTGTTGTTGCGCAGGAGCATTGCCGCCCAGGCTGCCCAATATTGCCTGGATGTCGACCTGTGGATTCCCGCCGTGACTAGGAGCGCCATACGCACCAGGCGCCCCATGGACAAGAGACGCCTGGGCCCCCCCTTGAACCGACGACAAAAGCCGCTGCAGGGTGGCATTATCAACCTGTCCCATCAGACTCGCAATGTCTGCCGCAGCGGGGGGAGTGTGCTGCTGCTGTTGCTGCTGCTGTGGTGGGTATGGGCTGGGATGCTGTGCACCTGGGTAGCCGGCGACGTGGGGAGGGACCTGCTGGTGCTGTCCTCCGTAAGGATTCGAGTAAGCGCCAGCTGCAGCGTAACCCTGACCGTAGCTAACTGCAGCTCCAGATGCTTTGGCCCGCAGAATCACCTCGGCCGCAGTACCGGGGTCGAGATCCACGTACTGGTCAAAACGGACATTGTTCGTTCCCCCCGAACGGTCGAATGCCTGAACAGGTATGCGCCCCAAGCTCTGCGCTCGCAAGTCTAGATCTACGACACCGTGAACGCCCTCTGCGGCCTGTCGTTGAATAACCTGGTCCTTTGGGAACCGAGGGTGCAGGAACATGACCTCAGTCCTGAGGGCCTTGGCTTTGAAGGCCCCCTCGACCCAGGTGACAAAGTCGCGGTTGACCTCTGGCTGCAAAATAATCTGTACGTCTGGAACGTCGGTACCGTATCTCCGAGGCAAGTCCAGTTCGGGTTCTTGTCGAGGTCGCCCGTATGGGCTTGGGCTGCGTCGTCTGTAGGAGTCCCTATCGTTGCGACCATACGCAGGTGAACGCGACCTACCACGGCTTCCTCGCGCAGAGTCGTGGAAGCCACGGTCTCGGCCAAAGCTTCCGTCTCTTGATTTAAAGTCGTTGCGTCGCGGTGAGTGGTTGCGTCCCGGCCTATAGTCATCGCGGCCCTGATGCTTGTCATTTCTGCGGCCACCGTCACGCCCTCTGCCTCTGTCACTTCTGTCAGGGCTTCGGTTTCGTTCCTTTTTGGACTTATCTTGAACTCGTGATATCTCGAGGTCTGCACTTAGTTAGCACACGGCCGCTCAGAGTACAAGCCAGCTTTACTCACGAATGCGACGGCCCTTTATTTCAATGCCTTGCAAATTTTCCATTGCTCTATTGCCTTCGTCGACAGTGTGATACTGCACGAAACCATATGCGGATTTTAGAGATATCTGAGCCAGTCTGCCAAATTTGTGAAACACGTCAAAGACATCTCGCTTTGAAACCTTGTCACTAGAAAGGTTGCCTGCAGGTAGAAGTAAGTGTCAGCAGTCGACCCAGACCTCAAGTATTGTCGGCGGATGCGTCATACCAATGAAGATGCGAGAGCCTTCTGGGAAGCGGTCCCATTTCGCCTCTGACATGTATTGACGTTCATCCGCCATGAATTGATCCCATTGGCGCTGGAAGTCGGCATTGGGAGGCGCGTCGGTAATTTGGCCGAGCGCTGTCTGAGCTTGATACGGAGAGGCATTCAAGGCGCCAACAGCAGGCGGAGGTGGCAGATTGCTCAGGGCGTCCACACTCGCCCCTGGCGCGCCGATAGCGCCATATGCGGACGGCTGACCTGGGTTTGGTGGCAAAACACCACCACTGGGAACCGATGCATTGGAACTGGGTCCAGCGGGGTGGTGCTGTGAAGCATACGACTGGGAGGCCGAGTGCGGCGAGGGAGGCCGCGGTGGAAGAGACGACGACGATGGCAAGGCAGTGGAAGGGTTCAGAGAGGTAGAGCCAACAGGCGGCTCGGCCATTGCATTGCCAGATGGGTCAGGGCCGGAAATTGACTCTGCAGGTTGGGCAGTCAGGTCAGCCACGAGCTGCTGAATATCAAGCGACGCATCTTGGGACTCTGGATTGGTACGGTCTGGCTTGGCTGTGGGCTCAGACGACGCCACGGAAGAAGCGAGACCAGGGTGCTGCTGGGGCTCAAGAGGCTGCTGCGATGCTTCTGTCGAGAGGGCGTCCAGGCCCGGCTGTGCTCCAGATTGGGCAGCAGAATGATCCGCCATAGTAGCGGGAGCACCTTCGGAAGTCGTAGATGGATCATGGGCGACAGCGTCAAGCGAAGTCTCTGATGGGCCATTGGTGGTCAACTGATCGGAAGGCGGCGGGATTTGGTTGGACTCTGGTTGAATTGTTTCTGATACAAGCTGCTGAATGTCTTGCCCGTCCCCCTCTTGCAAATCGATGGGAGAATCAAAGGTTCTGGCATAGTCATCGTTGCTATCAGACGGCTCTGGCTGAGCCGGAAGGACGTCCTCAACGGTCATCTCGGTGTCGTCGCCATAAGCGTCGTTGAAGCTGTCATCATCTACAACATCGTCGTTATCATCACCTCCGGGAGCGCCGTCGGCAGTGAGAGCTGGGTCGAGCATGGGCTCGTCGACGGCGCCGTTGAATGCGGCGACCGTCGTGGCGGCAGCGACCATGGCGTCGATGGTGTCGACCGTGTCCTGGAGCGCTGGTACGACGTGCGGAGCAGACGTGTAAACGGGCGAGGGCGACACTGGTGACAGGTTGGCTGTGGCCTGGAGCTCTGCTTCTGGCTCTGTCATGAAGGCTGGAGAAGCTGCCTGGCAGGTATGGATGGAGAGAACTAGAGCTTCCTAATAAGCTGCATCCGCACGCGGGCCTACGCAGCGAGAATCAAACGGGCTGGGCTGGGCTGGGGGTAGCTGAGTTTGTCGAGCGGTTGCGTCGGCGTTATCGCTGGTGGGCGCAATGGTGTCAGTGATATGGGTGCTGACTCTGCTGAGGTGCCATCGACGAGCTGGACACGTCGTGTCTCGCTGGCTGGTTTCTGGTTGGGCTGTCACAGTAGGACGCACAAGAGGCCGGACGCTGTCGAGACCGCCGGCTTAGTCGCGTGAGGGTACTCGTCACGGAGACAAAGAGAGTTTACAGCCCCCGATGATGGCAACTGGCTCTTCGGATGTTGCGCGGGAGCTTGGGATGAAATCACTGTGCAGGCGCCAGAGGTTGACTTGCAGAGGAGAAAATGGGCTGAGCATACTGTGCCTGGCGATGACAGCTTGTTGGTGGGGCACCCGCATGCCACGGTCACATGACCCACACAGTATGTAGATGTACGTACAGGCCACGAAGGAGGAATGGCAGAAACTCAAATCACATCCCCCAGAGCCAGAGCAACGAATATTCGTCAAGTACGCACGAGATGTTATGCAGACGCTAGTAAGGTCGAGATTGATCGAACAATAGTGTGCTATATCCCTTATATACATATCTATCAGCAATAAATGTCAAATTGAGAAAAGGATGCATGGTCTAACGGTCATGACTCCAGATTCTGATTCTGGCAGCCGCGGTTCGACTCCGCGTGCGTCCTCTTTTTGTCTAATCATCCATCGGATGCCTCACGTGATACTTATTCCTCATTTGCATCTTTGTCAGCAACAATTTCCAATAGAGAAAGGGATGCATGGTCTAACGGTCATGACTCCAGATTCTGATTCTGGCAGCCGCGGTTCGACTCCGCGTGCGTCCTTTTTTTTCTTACTTCTGGATTAAGAATCTGGGAGGTTTCTTTTTATCCTTGTCAATCCCGAATTGTTCAAGGATATACTCATTGGCTTTTGCCCAGGATCGAACGCGCTTGCAGTTTCTTCCTCCAAGTGCCTACTTCCTCCCGAGAAGTGTCTGTACGAAGCTGCTAGAAGGATGTGGCCATGGCGTCTCGTCTGTAATGGGCTCTTCTTCGATCCATGGCCGGAATATAGTCTAGACGTTCTCCTCTAGATAGAGTACGGCCGCGTGGATCTCTCGACGTCTTATCTAAACCGCTATAGAGAGGAGACCATATAACCGGGGTATTGACTGAGGGCCACACGATACTATCAACGTAAACGCAAATTCGCTGACGATGGCAATGCCGCTTAGCTTACAAATTGCGTTCTATAGGAAATCGTGGTAGAAGCGACCGGGGCTCCGCTGAAATTGGTAGAATAGATGCTGCAGATAGTTGCAGAACCACACGACCTCCGCAATCTTTCTAGAGCTATGGCGGACAATCCAGAAAGAGATTAGTCCTTCAGCGGTGGGAGCTGGCAAATCGTATTTGTCGATCCATAAAAGTGTAGTTAAGGTAAAGCAGCTTCTCTGCTGCCAATGGTCTGTGCCAGCTGTGTTGGGGGCAGTTGCACCCACAGCCCCTTCCTATGTATCACAAATGCTGGTGTCGCGTCTGGTCTCTCCTCCCCAATCTCAACGTGAACACCTCTTTTCAAGCGAAGCCGCGCCATTATTCGCCAATGTCCGACTCAATCTGATGGTCCCCTACGCGATTGCTTCTTCGAGCTCAGGAACTTCTTGTCCTTCATTCTGTATTCATGAAACTTCTTCTCTCTACCCTAGGTCAGTCGTGTGGGAATAAAGAAACGAACGGATTAAATCTGACGCGGCACTCACACGTCTTGATGCTTCTTCTTCTTCTCGCCGCTCGTTTCCGCAGGAGTATTCTCATGGAACATGCGGCTTACTTCGTCCAGAAGCTTCTTGCGGTTTTCATCCGTATTTGCTGTCCGTGACCGATGTGTCTGAGCCTGAAAGGTGAGAGAATCGTTGTTGGCGGTATAATACTTTGACCCTCGCACGCTCGCGTGCAGAGAGCTGGGCAGATAAGACAGCAATTCTTTGACCGGAAAGGCGGTTATGGCCTTGGATTCAGTCCTTTGCCCTTTCGTTAGCATCATCATCATACGTCAGCCGTCTCTATGAGCGACAAGTTCCCTCATACTTGTTGACATGTTGCCCACCAGGTCCACTGGATCTCGCGTATGTCGTGCTGCCCCGCGGGAGTTGAGATGCGTCAAACTTCTGGAACCATGATCGCGCCTCAGCCAGTGCATCCCGATCCAGCTGGGCATCATACGCTTCATATCTCTTGGGTCTCGTTGTGATGAGTGGAGCGAGCGCTCCCTTCGCCGGCCATACTACCGACACGTATCTACATGAAAGACGCGAGAACATCCTGAGCCTGCCATTCCCGAGGGTCGGGATCTTGGTGGCTGACGTCGAGGATGTTGTAACGCTTCGCGACGTTGCCGTCCATTTCGAACAAGGATGTTAACAACTCGGTCACGTGGTCAGCCGGGTACCGAGGACCCCACAGAATCTCGAGGCTCAAGAGGACTGATTTACAGCACCAATGCAATGCTTGAATCATTTCGACACCCTGCTTTCAATCCTGTGTTATTCGTAGTATGTTCTGCATGGCCCTACCACTTGTCACTGGCGTTATTGTGTTGCCCGTCCGGGGTCAAGATCTCATCGCAATGCCTGGTTTGAGGTTAGCACGAGTGGGGTCTGGCGTGACGGCATGCAAGCCGCTGGAGAGAACCAACATTTCAGATAGCGATATTCACGAACCGGGTGCAACAACTTACCAGCATGGGTGCGAGAATTCTCAGCTAATAAGAGGAAAAAATGAGCCAAAAAAAAAGAGGACGCACGCGGAGTCGAACCGCGGCTGCCAGAATCAGAATCTGGAGTCATGACCGTTAGACCATGCATCCCTTTCCCTATTGGTTGGAAATTGTTGCTGACAAAGATGCCTAATGACCGGGCGTCGATCCGCGACTGGGATGGCGCGCTGGTGCTGGGGAGCGTTGATGTGGGGTAATGCCGCGGGCCCCGGGTTTCGTCGGGTCGGCAGGTTGCTCGGTGCGGTGCCTGGACTAGGGAAAGCGCGGGGGAGGTCCGGGATTAATGGCTGCTTCCCCAGCGATATCGCATACCCGAAGCTATAACTTCCCGATTTCTGGCTAATATCGAACGTAGCTTTTTCAACATCTGCAACAGCAGCTTCTCACACACGAGGAAGACCACACGGCTGCTCATTTGTTTGCGTGGATGCTCATTCATCATGTTCAGACACTCCCTACGGACCGTTGCGAGAGGCAGTGCGCGGGCCTCGGTACGGCCACCAACGGCTGCGCGGAGCTTCGCATCTGCCAGCAAGAGCGCCTTCGACTGGGAGGACCCGCTCGCGTCCAAGAACCTCTTGACCGAGGAGGAGCTTGCCATTGGGGAGACTGCAGAGCGATACTGCCAGGAGCGCCTGCTCCCTCGGGTTCTACGTATGAAGCATTTGCCACTGTGGGTCGCGAAACTGGACTATTATGCTGACCTCGGCTTTCGCAGAGGCCTACCGTGACGAGCACTACGACCCCAAGATGCTCGCCGAGATGGGAGAGCTCGGTCTGCTTGGTGCCAGCATCGACGGCTACGGCTGCGCAGGCGTGTCGTCGGTCGCTGGCGGCCTCATCACAAAAGCCGTCGAGCGGGTCGACAGTGGCTACCGCTCTGGCATGTCGGTCCAGTCGTCGCTGGTCATGGGCGGCATTCACGAGTTCGGCACTGAGGAGCAAAAGGAAAAGTTCTTGCCGGAAATGGCCAAGGGCAAGCTCCTCGGCGCGTTTGGTCTGACGGAGCCCAACCACGGCAGCGACCCGGGCAGCATGGAAAGCGTCGCCAAGCCGCACCCGACCAAGAAGGGATACTACTCCCTCAGCGGCGCCAAGACTTGGATCACCAACAGCCCCATTGCCGACGTGCTGCTGGTGTGGGCTAAGCTCCAGGAGACGGGCAAGATCCGGGGCTTCCTCATCGAGCGCAAGGATTGCCCGCCGGGTACGCTGGAGACGCCTGCCATCAAGGACAAGAACGGCCTACGGGCGTCGATTACGGGCATGATCCAGATGGACGACTGCCCCGTTCCCGAGGCCAACATGTTCCCCGAAGTTGAGGGTCTGCGAGGTCCCTTCAGCTGCCTCAACAACGCCCGCTACGGCATTTCGATGGGCGTCATGGGCGCCCTCGAGGACTGCATCGCGCGGGCCCGCACATATGCCCTGGAGCGCAAGCAGTTCAAGGGCAATCCGCTGGCCAAGTACCAGCTTGTCCAGAAGAAGCTGGCGGACGCCGCGTCGGACGCCGCCTATGGCACCTTGGCTGCAATCCAGGTTGGCCGTCTCAAGGACGAGGGCAAGATGTCGCCGGAGATGATCAGCATGGTCAAGAGGCAAAATTGCGATATGGCGCTGCGCAACGCGCGAGTCCTGCAGGAGATCTTCGGCGGCAATGCCGCGAGCGACGAGTATATGATTGGGCGGCACGTGGCGAATCTGTTTGTAACGCAGACGTACGAGGGCCAGAGCGACATTCACAGTAAGTGGTGCTCTTGTCCACACCTTTATGCAGTCCTTGAGCATGCACGACTGACATTGTCACACAGGTCTCATTATCGGCCGGGCTATTACGGGCGTCCAGGCGTTTGCGTAGATGGAAGGGATGAACAATGTAACGGTTGGTAGCCGGCGGTGTTGGCATTGGCTAAATAAGCCTCGGCATGACCTGACGGGCGGCGATTTGTTATTACTTGTTCAATAAAAAGAAACGCACAACCAGATGAATCACCGTCGCGACTGTCCAGGCAGTTTCGGAAGTGTAATATGCCGGTGCTGTGTCTTTCTGACACATGAAGCGCTTCGCGACGGATGGCCGTCGGAGCGCAACCGGAGTTGACGACGCGCGATGGAGCCGTGAACGTCATGGGTACGGAGCGGCGGAGCCCGCATATCTGGAGTGGATCAACGTCGGCAACGCCTGGCACCGCCTGCGACACAAGCGAATGCATGGCAGCAATCGGGCAATTATAACGATTGTTTGCAAAGACTGAATCTGCTGTTGGGCGATGGAACAGTTATGCATGCCGATAGGACTTGTTGGAGTCTCTTGGTCCTCATGTGCTGCAAGTTTGATCCAGCGCAGCGGCAGCATTGGACAGGCTGCCTGACTGATTGATGCGATTGAATGCTACGGTGCCGTGTGCTGAGGTTGCTGGTTAGACAAGCTGATGAAGAGTACGTCCGTACAGTAATGCAGCATTGGCGCTGCGGTCACCTCGCCTCACCGCACCGCGGGTGATGAGTTGAGTGCAGCACAGCTCAGCCCATCGAAGCTGGGCGAAAGCCATGGCAACGGGGACCTGGGCCGCAGCACGGGTACCGCAAAACAGGCGACTTCTTATCAACGGCGGGTCGAGGAACGCACGGGGTGCTGTTAGTGGGCCGGGTCGCTCGACGCCTTGCAGTGGCGGCATGTGGCGCTGGCCACCCACCGCCTTCCATCCGCCCCAGGGGCCCCCCCAGTGAGTGAGTGACTGGAGGTGCTCATCAGCGGGCGACGTAGAGGGTTCCATTCGCCTTGGACGCAGGCGGCAGAAAAAACCTGCCCCCCATCCACCCTCTGCTAGCCTTTCACTTTGCACTCCTCCCACTGTGATCCCTGTGACTCGCACTCTCTTTCCTCCATACTACACCACCCACCACAGAGACCCGTCACGACGTCCACGACCCCTCCGAACAACCTCTCTCCTCTGCACACGAAGACACTCCAGCCTCACAGCTCACGACTGCCAGCATCTCCCAGCCCTTGGACTCCTATTTCCAAGCGTTGTCTTCTCGTTGAGGTGCGCCTTTCTCCCTTCGTCGCCCGACCGTCCCTACCGCCCATCGCTAACGTAGTTTCGCGACAGAGCATCAACGCAGCGAAGCCTTCCTTTCGCACCTCTACACACAGATTCCACAGCCATGGCTCTTAAGCGCATCAACAAGGAACTCACCGACCTCGGCCGGTAATTCTCCCCTCCCTGTGCTTCGTCGCAGCGTTGAGAGCCCAAGTGTGAGGTGGGGCTGAGCGTGAGCGGGGTCTTTTGGGCAAAACACCACGGAGACTCTGGACGCTCGTGACGCCCACGACTTGGCTTGCAGCATCACTGCTGCGACGTACTTGCATCTTCGTTTAAAAAGTATTTGTTTGCTGACGTTGTGATTTTAGGGACCCGCCGTCGTCTTGCTCTGCCGGTCCGGTTGGCGAAGACTTGGTATGTGGAAACCCCCTACTCGCTCCTCAGGGCCTTTGTCCACGAGTGCAGGATTATCTTCACTATCTTCCCTGGCTCGAGGCCATCAAGGTCCTCGGCGTGAATTTCTTAAGACAACAACTGACAATTTTTTCGACAGTTCCACTGGCAAGCGACGATCATGGGACCTGTAAGCACTCTCCGACCCACAAATGCTCGAGTCGCGATGTGGAACAAACATCATGATGCTCACTGCATGGCGTTGACGTCTTTGGTCGTTACACCGCACTCGAGCTGCTGCTTTGTGACTCTCGCATGATTACAAGGAACAGCTTCTGACACAGGGAACAGGGTGAATCGCCATACTCGGGCGGTGTCTTCTTCCTCGCCATCCACTTTCCCACCGACTACCCCTTCAAGCCCCCCAAGGTCAACTTCACGACTCGCATCTACCACCCCAACATCAACTCCAACGGCAGCATCTGCCTAGACATTCTGCGTGATCAGTGGAGCCCTGCCTTGACCATCTCCAAAGGTATGGAAACTGACATCCTCCGACACCGGCCGGTAACATGTGTGCGGCTTCGCTGACAAATGTGCTTCCGCAGTCCTCCTGTCCATCTGCTCTATGCTGACAGATCCCAACCCCGATGATCCTCTTGTGCCGGAGATTGCCCACGTGTACAAGACCGACCGACCCCGATACGAGGCCACGGCCCGGGAGTGGACTCGAAAGTATGCCGTCTAACGCGGCAGCGGCGGTGGGAGCGACAAGACGTTGGGCGGATTCTCATCTTTGTCTTTCTTGCAAGGGTTGAATTTCCTAATGAGCCATTACTTGACGGATGGAAGGAAGAGGCGCATCCGCGTCGCGTGCGATGCTGGGGGGTCCCCTTGCCTTTGAATCAGCGTCGGTCGAGCTTTATTTGGAGAGACCGAGAACGGGGACCATGGCGACGGGGAGGGAAGACGGGCTAGACAGACACATCCGCTATTAGAGGGATATCATGCGACTGGGCTTTGGGATTGCATGGACGAATGTGTTTATTGGCATGCAGAAATAGGCAGCGTATCTACTGCATCTCGCTCTCTTATGTGCATGTATCTCTACGCTTGACTATTGTGTGCATGATTGCGAGGATGCATGTGCGATGTTTGAATCATAGACGCGAGTAAGGCGTGACAGCTTGATACATAGTAGAGCGTCTGGCGGGCCCGGATAACTCTACGGCCGAACCGGATACTTGCCAGTGGCATTCGGGATATACGCTCTACGTGAACTCTGAGCCTCCGAGCCGCCTGTCATGGTAGAAGAACGGCACGATGCGTTGCGAGTAACAGTCTTAGCGCCTGTCGAAGTTGACCATTACCAACGGACACGGCCAGGAGCTCTCCGAAACCGTCCAATGTTGGCAATGGAGATCTGCGCCGTGGCGCGGCGCGGCCTGCATGACATGGCATAGAATGGCGTGTTCCTTCGGCTCCGTCGGCCCTGGCCGTGATGGAGAGGGCTAACAGAACTGACGATGCCCAGGGCGGTTGTGATGCAATCAGACCCGAAGCGTGAGAGGTTGACGGTCTGCGACGACGCCTCGAGGAGGCTGGAGGCACGTGTGGGATGACTGAGGCTTTCATAAGAATAAGTGGGAGAGGCCGATGCTGTTTCGACTTTTCACAAGCAAACGAATGGACTGTACTCGTAATGCGATGCTTTGCGGAATCCGGGGCGGGCTTGAATGGGCCTGTTTGGGCCTGTTTGGGCGGTCTATGGAGTGGGCGCCTCGGTGTGTGGCGCGACGGTACCCGTAACAGCGAGTTTCAGGGAGTCGCTTGCGACAGCCCCATAGCCTCTCACGAACCAAGCAACCGGTGCAACCCCCTGGGACGGGTCAAATTTGCTACATGGTTGAGACGCTCAGGCTGGCGCGGGCCGGTGGGTCAGAATCGCATGCTAACCTCACGACCGTATCCACTGCTTGAGGGCGTGAAACCGTGTTTGGCTGGCAAGGGAGGCTGCGGATGGAGTCGCCTTTGTTCGCTCGGGCGTTTCTCGCTGCCGAGGAGGATTGACTTGAGCGAGCTCGAGCGCGCGCGGAAACACGGCAAGACGACGAGCGCAGCTCGAGAAATGTTCGGACGCATCTCTGGCATTTTAGGAAGAGGATAAAGGTCGGCGGCGAACGTAGACGGGTGGGCGGGTTTCGCCATCTAGATGCAAGCGCCCTGATGCTTTCCGGCTGTCGCAGGTCAACCGTCAACCCGTCGGCCGGTGGCCCACTCCGCACGCACGGGGGCAGGGTAGAGGGTACTGCTTTGGCACATAGATCCGACGCCAAGGGACACGGTCACAGCGACCCGGCAGCTTCTGGGCCCGGGCGCTGCTCGTGGGGACATGGCTCTCTTGAGCTGCGGTGGTGGTGGTGAGGTTATCATCGCGTGGTTCTGCTTGTAAAGGCCGGCCCAGAGCTCAGAACTGTAACTCCCCTGCCCCCCCTCTTCCCTCGCCCTCACTTTCTCTTTCAATCGCTTTTTTCCTCATGCTCGGTTTTGCCATTTGCAAACGACAAACGCACGCCTAGACAACTGCGCGCGGCGAGCCGTAATTTCTTGGTGTGCAAGTGCTGGTATGATCTCCCTCCCCGCCGTGGACCGTGGACCCATCGGTTTCAAGTGACGCTGGGTACGGGCACGCCTTAAGCATGCCAAGTCTGGACCTGCCGACCTTTCCTCCTGGTTTATTCCTGGCTTGAAATCCTTCACGGCTTCCGTACGATGTGCTGACGATCTCGAACGATTTCAGGCCTCATACACTATCCATTCGTTAATCGTGGGCGAGAGACCGGGACGAGTTCAGTTCACTTCCATACCCCCTTTTGCGAGATTGCATTCTTCAGCAGGCTCTGAACATTCCATCACTACGACACTTTCTAGTCTACGCAACATTTGCTCTCGCTTCAGAGGGATACGACCAAGGGAGAGACCGTCGATACAGTCAGGAGGCGGATTACCTGTGGGCAAGGGACCCAGAGTAATTGGCGGGGTCAAGCAGAGGAGGAATCGACGACTCCGAGGCCACTGGCTGTCCAAGGATCGGACACGCTGTGACGGGCCACGAAAAGAGAGACGTGCTGGAAAACAGCCGACACGCAACGGCAGTGACGATGGAATACGAATATGCCGGCTACGAGAAGCCGTCGGAGAGGTCGAGATGGACGCCGCTAACACGGATGCTGCTCTCCGGCGAGATGACCCAAGAGAAGCAGCAGGAGCTGACGACGCGAGAAAAGTTTGACCGGTGGATGATCAACGAGGGCTATCGAAGAGTGTAGGTCAAAGGCAATCGCGGTGAGGTTGCTGTAGGAGTTTGATTGTGCTGACTGCTCTCTGCAGCTTTGTCTTCGTTTTCTTGTCGACGCACGCCCTGATTTTCGCGTTTGCCTCTGTCCACTACGCCGTCAAGGACAGTCTACAAGGAGCACGGGACATCTTTGGCTTCACCTATGTCATCGCCCGCTCGTCGGCCGTGGTGCTGCACGTCGATGTCGGCATCATCCTCTTTCCCGTATGCCGGACGCTCATCTCGCTCGCGCGGCAGACGCCTCTCAACGGCATCATCCAGTTCGACAAGAACATCACCTTCCACATCACGACGGCGTGGTCCATCGTCTTCTTCTCGTGGGTGCACACCATTGCCCACTGGAACAACTTTGCGCAGGTCGCGGCCAAGAACAACCTGGGCTTCTACGGCTGGCTGCTGGCCAACTTTGCCTCGGGCCCGGGCTGGTCGGGCTACGTGATGCTCATCGCGCTCATGGGCATGGTCATCACGTCAGTCGAGAAGCCGCGCCGTGCCAACTACGAGCGCTTCTGGTACACGCACCACATGTTCATCGTCTTCTTCTTCTTCTGGGCGCTGCACGGCGCCTTCTGCATGATCCAGCCCGACGTCGCGCCCTTTTGCTCGAGCATCGGTGCGTCGGCCATTGGCGTCTTCTGGCAGTACTGGATGTACGGTGGCTTCGTCTACCTGGCCGAGCGTGTGGCCCGCGAGGTGCGCGGCCGGCACAAGACGTACATCTCCAAGGTCATCCAGCACCCCAGCCAGGTGTGCGAGATCCAGATCAAGAAGGAAAACACCAAGACGCGAGCGGGCCAGTACATCTTCTTCTGCTGCCCGGCCGTGTCGCTGTGGCAGTACCACCCCTTCACGCTGACGAGCGCGCCCGAGGAGGACTACATCTCCATCCACATGCGCTGCCAGGGCGACTTCACCATGGCCGTGTCACAGGCGCTGGGGTGCGAATGGGGCAAGAAAGGCGACGCGAGCAAGGTCGTCGGCGCCAACGGAGACAGCAACGGCGTTGATCCGGCCCTGTGCCGTGTCCTGCCCCGAGTCTATGTCGACGGGCCATTCGGCTCGGCGTCGGAGGACGTCTTCAAGTACGAGGTGTCCATCCTCGTCGGCGCTGGCATCGGCGTCACGCCCTTTGCGTCGATCCTCAAATCCATCTGGTACCGCATGAACTACCCGCAGAAGAAGACGAGGCTGTCCAAGGTCTACTTCTTCTGGATCTGCCGTGACTTTGGCTCCTTTGAGTGGTTCCGCTCGCTGCTGCTGGCCGTCGAGGCGCAGGACGTGGAGAACCGCATCGAAATCCACACGTATCTGACGGCCAAGATCAAGGCCGACGATGCGACAAACATCATGATCAACGACGCCAACGCCGACAAGGATACCATCACGGGCCTGAGGAGTCCAACCAACTTTGGGCGGCCCAACTGGGACATGATCTTTCGGGGCATCCGCAAACTGCACTCGCCGGCCGAGGCGGGCGTCTTCTTCTGCGGGCCCAAGGGCCTGGGTAGCTCGCTGCATACGTACTGCAACAAGTATACGGAGCCAGGGTATGTTTCCGTCTCTGATGATTCGTGCAGCGATCTGAATGCTAACCTAATCGTTTGCAGATTCTCGTTTGTCTGGGGCAAGGAGAACTTTTAGACGCTGCTCCGCTCCCCTCTGGCATCGGTTCGTTGGATATTCTTGGCTAAATTATAGGGCGAGACAGACATAGACGGGAGCTCTCTCCGACCCCCTTTCTTTCCATTCCTTCATGTTGTGGTTTTCACTTGCATACGTGCGCGGGACGCAGACTCTTGCTGTGTACAAACGTGGGTGAGCCGTGGTGCCATGCGGCTTGGTGGGATTGAGTCGGGGAAGAGGTTAATATACAACGGAGAGGGGGTTCGAGAAGGAGAGGGTAGGAGCATCAGCCTTTCTGTTCGTCTCTGGGCAGAGACCTTTAGATATCCATCTAGGTGGAATACACCAAGCTTGACGGCCTCGATGCTGACGACGTGGGCGGTGAAACTCTCTGCGTATCTTCAATGCCCTTGCTAGTGTTGCCAGAGAAGCAGCCGAAAAGGAACAGGGTTGTGCCACGCGTGTCTCGCCCAAGTGTGGTACGCAATGTCGCGCTAGCGGATGAGCACGTGCGTCGAGAGTGAATATTCACGGTGTCTCAGACATTATGACCAGCCCTGTCTTCCCCGCTCCGCGCGAGTACGAGTAATAAGCCACAACATGTTGAGAGGTGCTCGAACAGTACAGTCAGTACATGACAATCGAAAAGATGCACAAAGAGGAGGATCAAGACACGGCGATGCGAGTGCCAAGGGCTGGTGGAGTCCGCAAAAGGGGAGCGATGACGCTGGACCGCCCTGGTGCAGCGGGCGCTACGTACGGGTGCCGGCTGTGGCGACGGGCCCTGCAAAGGGGGCCGAGGCGCGGTGCGGTGCGGTGCGGTGCGGTGCTGTGCGGCGATGGCGCTGAGGATGATGAACACGAGAGCCTGCCGGTGAGATGCCGATCAGCAGCATGGACTTGCAGCGAAGTGAGGCCATTTGCCAGCGCATCATGCCAAGTCCCCGCGCGCGCGGCCCCTTGCTGGCTCCTCCTCCCCGAGGGCCGACCTCCATGGCATCGTCAAATCTGCTCGGCTGGAGTAAGGTTGGCGTTGAGATGGAAGCGTGCTCCGTACAGCGCCGTCAGTTCTCGTCTTCATGAGTCGAACACCTCGCCACGCGCACAGCCAAACCGCACGTCAGGCCTCGCGTAGTGCCGCCATGCAAATTCTCGCGCCGCCAGTTTCAGCCAGGCGACCTCGTATACGGCCCCTACTCCAAACGGTTGCGCGCCACTGGCCCCCCGCTAGGCCGCAAGGGGCTTTCTTTATGCCTGATGCGCCGAACTGTCCTCGTAAGGTTGCACGTGTCGCCAGGGCTCCAGTGCGCTGCCAGCGGCCTTCCAGCGGGCTGGCTTTTCACTTTAGGCCCGTAACCTTAGGTGGCGGTGCTCCCCTGCCGGTGCGTCCCCGAAATCCCCATCCCCGTTTTTACCACTGCCTCTTTGCAGGCCGCTTCGTCATCTTTTCCATCTTCATTCAAACCTATCGACTCCTCACTCGTTTGTACCGACTATCCTTTTATTTCCTTGTGTATTCGACGTATTGCCGTTTGCAGTTTGGGAGGCGCATCTCCACATTTGCCGACCAACGCCACGACCGACTTGCTGCATACTTCCTCTTCTCACCTCTCGACAGCCTCCGGAACAGCCGCGAATCGAGTTTTCGACTCGCCTGAGTCGTCGCAATCTGCGTGATGCGACTCTCCTTGGGGCTCGTCCTCGGCGCGCTGCTCAGCGTCGCCCAGGCCAGCAACGTCGTCGTTCGCCAGAATACCGCGGCGACGACCCCCTCAGCGCTGCCGTCGCAGTCGTCGCAGTCGTCGCCGCAGTCGTCTGCCAGCACCCCGTCGAGTGCTGCCCAGAGCACGCCCTCCTCGGCATCGTCAGCCAGCTCTAGCCGCGGCGGTGGTGGTGACACCACCGTCACTGTCACCAAGACCGTTACTGGCGACGTCAAGACCGTCACCAAGTTTACCACGATTGAGACCACTGTCACGTCGACCATTGTCGTCACCTCGACCGACTTCACCACCACCACCGTTACCAGCAGCGACCAGGCCGCCACTGCCACCAGGACTGTCTATACGACATCTACGCAGTTTGTGAACAAGAAGCGCGGTCTTGACGCCGAGGTCGCGCCTCGTACCGAAGCTCCTCCCACGGCCTCTGCCAATGCGGTCCCCGTCCCGACCAGCACCGGCGTCGATGGCGGCGCCGTCGGATTGCACAGGGATCACCTAGCCAAGCGGGACACCATTACCGAGTTCACGACCGTTACCGTTGGAGGTGGCGATGGTGGATCGACCGTTGTCAACAGCGTCGTCAAGACCATCAAGACTGTAGAGACTTCTATTACCACCACTTTGTCGGTTATTACCGAGACGGACCAGGCCAACGCCAAGACGACTGTCACGGTAACGAGCACCTTGGTGGTGACGTCGACCAGGGTATCAACCGGCGTGGTAGAGACGTCAACAGGCACCCCAACTGGCCAACCATCCGGCGGTGACAGCAACGGTGGCAGTGGCAGCAGTGGCAGTGGCAGTGACAGTGGACTGTCCAGTGGCGCCAAGGCAGGCATCGGTGTTGGTGCCGGCCTTGGTGCCCTGGCCATCATCGGAGCTCTCGCCTTCTTCTGCATGCGACGTCGCCGAAGCCCCAAGCCTGACCACGACGACTTCATGGGCGCTTCTGAGGTGCCCGTCGGAGGACCGGCAGGTGGCGGTCCGGGCTCGCGTGGTTCGCACCACATGTCCGAGACGGCGCCGGCTGCCGGCTACCTTGCCCCCGGCCGCAGTCCCGTACATCAGAGCACCAGCCCCGAGGGATACCGTGGCACGGCCAGGGGGGATGGGCGAGCTGGGTACGCCAAGCCCGCCCCGTACGGGTCATCATACACGAGCCCCAGCAACACCATGTCCCAGCAGACCCGAAACAGCACGATGGTCGCGGGAGATCAACTGCCGCGCCACCCCACGCCTGGCGACTCGTCAATTGTGAGCCCCGTGACGCCGAACACGGCTGAGCTGGGCAACGACAGTGCCACGGCCGCCAAGTGGCACAACTCCAACGCCGCCGAGATTGATGGTCAGCCGGCAATGAGCCATCACAGCGGACCCGTGTATGAGATGCCAACTCAGGAATATCGATAATGTGGAAGCTGGAGAAACGTCTCGGGGTGATCTGAAGATGCACCAGCGGGCATTTGATGGATATGACCGGCTGGAATACGCAAGCATGAAGTGCCGACATAGCGCACATCAAGCAGGGAGCCATAATTTGGTCTTGTATATAGCAGCATTTTCCATTGTACGAAAACCTCTCTTTATAGTTCAGGAGGTCAGGCCTCTTCCTACATCTCATAGACTCTGACGAACCTTTTGCTAGTACGTCCACGTCGACGCTGTGCCGGTATGTCTGGTGTGGACGCAACTTGCTGCGATATATGACGTGCAGCTGCTGTCACTCAATACCAAGCTCAACGAGCTTACGAGTCGTGGCGCTTGGCAGCGTGCAATCACAGGTTAGGTTCTCTCGGCACACCTCGTTGTGTAGTGCTGCCCTCATGCCAACCAATGTTGTTGCCATGACTCGCGGTCCAAAACCCATTTTTGGAGCGTCAACGACGGCCTGCGATCTTATAAGCCGGCGGTTCGCTGACTAAGGCTTCGTGGATTACGTCCTTATCTCTGCGCCGCTATCGGGCTCATGCACATGCGGTGCAGTAAGTGTAGGGTAGCCCATTCATCAAAGCTCAGGCTGTGCCAATTGCTTGCCACTTGAACTTGGCAACTCTAAATACTTCAATTAAATCTAAAGCACGTTTTATCGTGCTTGCATATTCGTACGGCAGGCAATCGCGACGCTCATTGGAGGGTGGCTTTCCGAGTAGATGCCGAGACGGTTTCTTTTCCTGTCTTGAATGGGCTTGATACTCGGGGCCTTGGCCTATGCTGGGTGAAACCTGCAGCTCAATTGAGGAGCCAGCTCTTAAAAATCGAACGACAACAGCGCTGCGGGAAAGAGGAGCGAGCTCAGCTTTTCGCTTCTCATCATTTGCGCGGATTGACACGGATTGCGCGACTTGAGCGACTGCGAAACCAATTGATTGGCTGCAATAGCACGGCCTCCGACGAATGAACAACAGCATGGCCGTGCACCCAACAACCGACGAGGTGGCGAGGGCGGACTCGCATGGCAGCCAACCGGCGACGGAGGTGGACTACGAGGAATTGAGCCGCGGCGTGGATGAGAAGAAGCTGGTGCGCAAACTGGATCTTCACATCGTTCCCCTCGTCATGGGGCTCTATCTCTTCAGTTTCCTCGACAGGTATGGTACTCATCTGCCATGTCATTTTCACTCTTTTCTTTGCCCATACTGCGCCGCAGAAACCACAAGCCTGCAGACTGGCTAGATCATGAGAACGAACTTGGACGGCTGACTGGCAACCCATGTCCGCAGGGTGAACATTGGCAACGCCCGCCTTTACGGGCTTGAGAAGGACCTCGGCCTCTCGTCGTCGCAGTACCAAGTGGCCGTCTCCATTCTCTTCGTTACCTACCTCATCTTCGAGGTGCCGTCGAACCTCGTGCTCAAGGCCTTCACGCCGCGTCGTTGGATCGCTTTCATAGCCACCTCGTGGGGCATCATCGCCACGCTCACTGGCCTTGTCAACTCGTACGGCAGCCTCGTCGCGTGTCGGTTGTTGCTCGGCGCCGTCGAGGCGGGGCTGTTCCCCGGGCTCAATGTGTACCTCACCTTCTTCTACACCAAGCACGAGCTCGCGCTGCGCGTGGGGTATCTATTCGTGAGTGCGGCCATCGCCGGCGCGTTGGGCGGTCTGCTGGCCTTTGGCATTGGGCACCTGGACGGCGTACGGGGGCTGTCCGGATGGCGATGGATCTTCATCCTTGAGGGCATACCGACTGTCATACTCGGCGTGATTACCTACTTTGCGCTGCCAAACGACGCGGGATCGGCGTATTTTCTCAACGACAAGGAGAAGGCGCTGATGGAGGTGCGCCGTCGACGGGCGTACGGGAGCACCAAAACGAGCGAGCAATTTAGCCGAGAGGACATGAAAAAGGCTTTCATGGACTGGAAGGTATGGGCGTTTTGTTTTGCGCAGTTTGGCGTTGACACGATGCTCTACGGTAAGTCTTCATCGCGGGGATTCCCTATGGCATGTTATTCTCTGGTAGCTGGACAGGACAGTCACTGACAGGAGTGGCAGGCTACTCAACCTTTCTCCCGACGATTATTGCCGCTCTCGGGAAATGGACGACTGCCGAGGTGCAGCTGCTAACAGTGCCGTGCTACTTTCTCGGCGCCGTCACATACATGACGGTAGCCTTCCTCTCCGACCGGTACCAGAGGCGAGGCGTATTCTGCGTCACCTGCGGAACGATAAGCGTCATTGGGTATGCCGTCCTACTATCCAACTCGTCAACGGGTGTGCACTACTTTGCGTGCTTCTTGGTTGCGGCTGGCTTGTACGTATCTGTCGGGCTGCCGCTGGCTTGGGTGAGTTCTCCGCCATTCCGAATGTGGAGTTTGGCAGCGTCTGCTGCGGCTAGAGGCAGGTGACTAACGAGTGACAGCTACCGAGCAACTCTCCCCGGTATGGGAAACGCACCACCGCGACGGGTATGCAACTTACCATCGGCAACGCGTCCGGCATCATGTCCGCCTTCCTCTAGTGCGTGCCCCCCGAGTTTCATTCGTGCCTCTCTCGGAAGGTTACTGACTCAAACAAAACACAGTCCCATGTCAGACGGACCGCGCTACATCCGCGGGCATGCCGTTTCGCTGAGCATGGTCGCGATGGGAGTGTGCATCTACGGCTTCATGTGGTTCTGGTTCTGGCGGGTGAACAAAAAACGTGCGGCGGGGACAGTCAGCGAAAAGCACCGAGCCATGGAGGAGGAGGAACTAATGGAACTGGGAGATGACAGTCCGAGGTACAGATATACGTATTAGGGGGTTTAGCCCGGATGGTTGGTGCAAGAGACACGCCGCGAGCTGGGATATGGAGCGGTGGCTATGCAGCCAACAAGGTTTGCTGCTGCGTCCTTTTTGGATTTGCGCAGTCTTTGAAATTTCGAGACGCTACATTCGCAAACAGAAGATTGAAAAGCTGGAAACCTCGGTGGCGATAGTACAAGGTGCTCTGCACTCGTTAATACCTAATTCGTACGATCTTACTGCAGCGGTCGATCAGCGTACAGCCACCGCAAAGCTGCGTGCGACCCCCCACAGCATATGACGACTCGCAAGCCTGCCTGACCGCGGAGCAAAGATGATCAATGATGAGGCCCAGACAGTCCTGCCGCGTCAGCTTCGGGGAGGTGCCTCGTTGAGAAGGATCCGGCCTGATGCAAGGTCTCCGCACCAGGGGACCCAGCGCAGTGCGGCATCCGCTTTCGGAGAAGAGAAGAGTGGGCGGGTTTACTCCAGCCCCTTTCAGCGGAGTAGAGGAGGACTGTAAACATGGTTGTCGACTCTGAGCCGGGGCGAAACGGTACTCTGAAGCCGTGTAAATGGACCGAGAAAGGCAGGAGCGAAGATACTCAGGGAGTTGATATTTGACGGCTACGAATGCTCATCCTACCGTACTTGGGCGAATGGTTCAGACTTCATGTTGTTCCAACCCTTCAGGGGTTGGCTGCCATGGGCGAGGGCAGAGAGTGACGCAAGAGAGGCCTTTATTGCGCTTGTTGTACAGACACTGGCAACGAAGCGGGACTAGCTTGTCCGATCTCACCGTAAATGTTAGCTTGGACAACATCCGCAAGATACCCCGGCGAGAAGAGGTATGACCTGTCAGAAATATTGCTCAAACTTCATGTCCCGCCCAGGGTGCGCAGCATGTTGTGTCGGCCAACTTGGTGAAGCGGTGCGGATTGGTCGGCGACGTTGCATGGAAGAGACCAATCTGCGAGGACGGCCAGCCATGTGTTGACGCACTGTTGCGCACTGTTGAGATTACGTCCACGTTACTGCGCCGTTTGTTAGAAGCTGCGCGTGTCGTGCGTGTCATGTTATGTTGTAGACCCATTGCAGTATTGCACTATGCGCGGGTCCAGATTGTGTCAGAGCCGGCCTCGTGCTTCAACTGTAAATAGAACGGTATGCGCAGTGTTTCACGGCCGGCACGTGTTTGTTTCGCCAACGAATGCGCGACTTGTTCAAACTCCAGTCTCCACGTCGTGGTGAGGCTGCGGGTTGTGACAGTGCAGTTTGCGGGTCGACTGAGAGGGTGAGATCGTCGGCCCAACGGGCGCTTGCGTTGCCAAGCTTTGTGGCAGAGAGCTTGGCAGAAACTCTCCGAGTAGCTGGGCCGTGGACAGGCGGCATTGGTGCTCCCATGCCCCTGTCGCGCCGCGCCGCAGCCGAGCCAAGCATGCGGAGAGAAACTGCAGATCATGCTGTTGATATTCGCATCGCCGTCCTGTCCGGGCATTGCACAGCAGGGCAGACACGGAGGCTTTCTGGAAGAAAGCGCTCAGCCGGCGCAGTGCCGCGGCGCAGGCCATGGGCCCCGGCTCCAGCCTGCCATTGTCGATTGCCGATTCGCCAATGTAGCTTAGCTGCAATGCGCGAACAAGCTTCTGCTTAGACTTAGGCGGCGGGCGGGAAGCGAGCCGTGACTTCTGCCCCCCCCAGCCAACATGACCTTTTGACGAGGCGGAGTTGTGGCTTGGTTGGGATAGTGCTCGTACGAACCCCTTCTAGGGCCCCATTACCTTCTCGAATCGTCTGTTTCGCGCGGAGCTTGGCCGATCTCGCAGTCAACAGGAGGTGCTCTGCCCGGAAAGCTTGGGGCATTGCGTCGGTGAAGCGGCCGCGTGATTTGGGGGCGACGAGATCTCATCCCGTCGCATGGTAAGACATCGCCGGCACTTGAAGTTGGGCTCCCACCGTCCAAGACCGGGGAAGCTTGGCTCCAAGAGCTGGGACACCCTCACCCACATGTCTGTTTCCACATGTTCAATTATAGACGGCGTCGTGATAAGGTTTATTTACGGACACTGGACATGCCATTACTCGTAAAGATGGGCTGGCGTTTGCCCTTCCGTCACGAATGGCGTACCATACATTATGCTGTCGGCACCAATTGAGACGCCGGTCGGCCGCTGCAGAGCTCGTTTCGCCATGCGTCGCTAAACGTTACATGTGGACCAGGAACAACACGCGTCCCTTGGACTGAGCCATCATCGTATCGGCCGCCTCCCCGCCCTTTCGTGGCCATAGCGCTGGCGGTACCCTGCCGAAGCAATCTCAATGAGGAGCTGTGAATGCCGCGCGTACGTGGCTCTGCACTGATCTATTGCCCCATTCGTCTTGTTTGTGCGAAGTACCTCGCGATTCAGACATTCGGTAGATGTCCGAAACGGTTGCATGGCTTGTTGTGCCTGCCTCGAAACGGGCTCCGCTGTTGGGCTGACGACTGGAGCCTCCGAATACATGTATATAAGAGCTCTGGTTGTTGCACCTTGGCTGTCTTGTTCGATAAAATCAACCAGAGTACCAAGTACCACCTTGCACCACCAACCTTAGCCTCCTTACAAGTCAGTGGCACTTCCCAGCCGCACTCAGCTTCTCATTTCCTCTAACAGCCGGTGCAGTCTCGTTTCCAGTTTTACACTACCACGACCGCCGCCGAGATGATTGCCCCCAAGTTCTACAACCTCTTTGCCCTCATGGTCATGCTCCTTGGCCTGGCATCCGCCCAATCCAAGACGACGAGCTCCGCATTGAGCAGCAGCGTTTCCACCAAGGCCACCAGCGATGGAGCCAAGGCCACGGGCTCTGCAACCACCAAGGCCACCAGCTCCGCTACGAGCACATCCAAGAAAAGCTCGGCCCACAAGGCCACCGACCCGACCATCATCACTGTCTCACTAGCCGCCGGTCTCATCTCCTTTGGCCTGGCTCTGTCGTGAGGCGACACGATATAGCAGACCCCAGCAACGGACGCCACCTCTTCAACAAACGAAGCAAAACCTCCCTCGTTGGGACAGCCACGGGGCATTGGAGGTGACAGAAGGGGACAGTCAAAAGCACATTGCAGCTTTGCTGAGAGATATGGCTCAGTGTGTACGACCACTTTGGAGGAATAGATGAAAGTTTTTAATTCTTCTGGTTTGACTTTTGCGTGTCTAGTCATGTTCAGGGCTTAGGTGCGAAATAAACAAATCCAAATCGGCGCGAAATATCATCAAGAGTCCAGGGAAAGACAAATTTGAGCAAGCTCAAGTGTTTGGGATTGTATGGAAAACAAAGTCTGCTGGATGCGACAATTGAAGTCTGAGCCCGATTCTCGGTGCCTCGAGATTCCCTCTGCGGTTGCAATTGCCGATGCATCTCATAGACTGCGCAGACTCGTTGCCTCTTATCAGAAATGTTTCATCAAAAATGAAAGCAGAGAGACGTGTGACGTGAATCTTTCCATCTCGAAGAGCCTGATGGGCGGAAGACTTGCATTCATATAGCCAAATCCAAAGGGAAATCTCCAAGGTTGCAACGTAGGCTTGCAAATTTTATATCGATACCAGACCGGGTGAAATGGCTTTACGACGATCTTGTCCTCGCTGTGGTCTTCACCTGCATAATCAGGAGGTGGCTTGCGAAAATCCACATCATTGGAGTAAATGACCGGCACGACAAGAACAGAGAAAGCAAGAAGAGTGAAAACCCAGAGGAAACAAGCGGAAAGAAAGCAAGGGACCCGAAATGACGTGCGGAGAGTTGTCAGATTCTCGAGAGGTGGCTACGCATGCATGCCAAGCCCATCCCGAAATATGTCGTCGCAGTCCCAAAGGAATACGAGGTGCGTTCTGGGGATCGAGATTCCTTTCGACTGCACTGTGATTCCTCAAATTGGCCTTTCACGAGCCGTTGGGCAGAGTCGAAGCAGCGTTGTGGCGCGAGTCGGTTTACGCGACGTAGTCGGCGACCGATGGTTTTCGGGTGGGGGGCGCTGACACTGAGCATATGCATGCGCCTACTTTGTACCCGCTCGCGTGCACGTAGGAGGCCAAAGCCATCGCAACTTGAGAAGGTACGTCTGGCGAGGAGCTGTTGAAGCAGTCGAACTGCCATCGGCCGAGCAGGTAAGCCTCGGAGGGATATCTGCGGGACCGGTGGAGCGCGCGCGCGATGCGACAGATCGTGGGAATTGGAAAGGACCCGAGGTTGAAGATGGCAAACTAGCTGTTGTTGGTAGAAGAGGCAAGAGAAGACACGGCAAAGGACATGCTGACCGCCCATGCGAGTTTACTGGAGGCGATGAAGAGCCGTCTGCGCATGTCGAGAGAGAGCAGCACTTTGGGCATCTTGACGCGCGAATGTCTTGCAATGGCTTGACTAGACGATCTAGGTACGTAAGCACAGCGGAATGGCACCATGATGCCAGGCTTCTGTTCATGCAGGATCAGCGACGACACTCTTACGATGACATGTAAGTAGTACAATACATGTACGACATTGGGGACAGACGGCGTTGAGGGTCGCAAGTCATCATATTCCGGAAGCCGTAGCAAGACCGTACAGAAGCCATTCATCTACGCCTTACGCCACTTCCCGCCTGTCAAACCCTCTCTTCATGTTCCCATGCACGACATCAACACTTCAACTGCGCACACATCACTCGGCCGGCGAATGCGAAGCTCGTGATTCGTCATGGCTTCGGTGCCCTCTCCGCCATTTGGCGAGGAGGGCCGACACGTTTCGGCTTACCGAGCAGGCCCACTTGCGAAGCTTCCGACCGAGGGGCTACATATTTACCGGACGAGCCATTGTCAAGCGGAAGTTGAAGCACTGCCCTTCAACGCGAGGTGAACAGGAAACATAAGCTTAAGCTCGAAATCGATTGTCAACAATGGCGACCTCCATCATCCACGTTGTCCTCTTCCAATTCAAGCCGGAGCTCACGGCCGAGCAGCGCCAGGAGGCAAGTTATGTGAGACACGGCCATAATCCGTCTGACTCGGGCTGACGCCACACCTTGTACAGCTATGTGACCAGATGCTGGGGCTCAAGAACAAATGCGTGCATCCCACGACGCAGAAGCCGTACATAAAGTCGTCGGTGGGCGGGCTGGACAACAGCATCGAGGGAATGCAGGTGCGTCCGGGCCCTTTCTCTTTACACAGCAATGGCAGCTAACAATGGGGGAACCTAGGACGGCATTACACACGCCTTTGTCGTCGAGTTCCAGAGCAAAGAAGACCGGGACTATTACGTGCAACAAGACGCGGCGCATAAAGCGTTTGTGGACAACGTGTTGCCGAACCTCGTCAAGGCGCGCATCGTCGACTTTTCGCCGGGCGTGTTTTAACAGAAGCATAGAAATGGAGTGATTGGAAAGACGGACCGAGGGTCGAGCCGTGATGAACAGCACGCAGTTTTGGATGTTTGTTGGGATGGATGGAGCACAAGGTGGACGAGCTACTGTAAAAGGCGGCTGCTCCTTCAGACATTCAATACGGCGCCTGGACGGTAACTCTAGTCCATACCTCCGGCAAGCAAGTTGAGATGAGTTCTTGACAATGAAGACACATGCAGTTCATGGACCCTCTGCAGGAAATGCAAGATGCAGGCAAGTCAGCGCAACAGAACGGCCTAGCTAAACCAATCCCCGCCGCCGAATCTACGTCATATCGCTTCCCCCTCCCCCTCCCATCAGCGCCCCGCGATGGCAGTGGAACCCCTCAGTCCTTTTTCAGGCAGCTTCAGTGGCTCTGGGGAAAGGTGGAGGACCCCCAGCACCCGCGAGGCGGCCACTCGCAGCGCCCGAGGACCCTGGAGCTTCAGTGGAGGCTACGACCTTGGGTCCTCGCCCACATGGCCTTGCGGGTTTCAGGCAGAACCCAACACCTCAGGTACCCAACTTGCACACGGAGCTCCCGTCGTCTTCTCTCAATCCCAACCTACTTCTCTCCCGACCAGAGTTGCCTCTTCCCTCTTTCCCCAGCCAGTCAATCACCCCTTTTCCTCCGCCCGGCTTTTCACACCAACCACCACCTCGCAGACGCAGCTGGCCGACTTCGTAGGGCGAGGGTACGCAGTGACGTGACCGACCGTCAAGGCTGCTAACCCCACCGCGCATGCGCGACTGATCACGGCAAGGCTTCGCCTCAGGACAAGACGACTCATCGCCATGGCGCAGCCGTCGCACCCAACTCTCATCAACCTCCCGCCTCCGGGCTCCAACCCGGACACCCCGTCGGAGATGCCGTATGTTGCCCAGCGAGCGAGCGGCCCGGGTTACATCTGAACATGTCCATGGAAGCTGACTGCAGTGCTTGCTCGCAACGATAGTGGCACGCCAACCAGCACCACGACGTCTCTCTCAACCCTTTCGACGACCGCCATCAAGGACGGCCACCGCGGCCACCTTCCCTCTGGCCAGCACGGCCGCGGCCATCAACACAGTCCTTCGACGACGAGCCTCGAGGCAGAACGAGCCGATCGCATCTCCCGCCTCGCTGGTCTCGAGCGAGTTTCGACCCTCCGGGTGCCTCAGACTCCTGGACACGGTGGAGATGTTTCGTCGATATCACCACAGACGACGCCGACTTCCACCACGGGCTTCCCACCCAACTACCCCACGTCGCAGAACCTGACGCCAGCATACTTTGACGGCAATGGCCAGCCTGTGGCCGTCACCAAGATGAGCACAGTGGGCTCGGCGAGCGCCACCGAGAGCCATGTTGGCGAGGGCGGTGGCTCGCGGACCACGGCGGGCGAGCGCGACGAGGACATGCTGAGCACCGGCACCAATTATCGCGAGGGAGGCTCTGTCGCCAGCATGGGCGCCGACCCTGATGCCATGGACGAGGATGCAGATGGCATGGCCACCCGATCTGTTGGCGGCTACGAGGACCGCATGAGCGACGACGGCTCCGCCTCCCTCGTGGGCTTCGGCGAAGGCGCCGGCAGCACCGTCTCCGGCCCCATCTACCACCGTCGACCGCCACCCGGCGCCACGGCTGCACACCAGAACTGGAACCTCGAGCGAACCAACTCGGGACTCAGCGACGCGCGGCGAGACCGTGAGATCCGCGACACGCACATGGGCGGCCATGACACGCCAGTAACCCCTTCCGTCATCCAGGAGCGCCGCGATGCACGCATGATGGATGGCGTGGCGGCAGATCCTCCCCACCCGGGTCATCACTTCGGCGAGGAGGCTTTTGTGGACACGACATTCCGAGGGCCTGTTTCGTCAGGCCGGCAACACCACAGGGAGGCTGCCGAGAGCATCGTGCAACAACTGGATAGCGGGGAGCAGAGGGCAGGCTCGACGGCTCTGGGAAGTCCCGGCAGGGGAGGCGAGCCACTGGGCAAGTTTTACTTTGAGAAAGAAAAGAAGGACGAATGAGTGCGAGCCGCTCGATTTTGCCGGCTCGGGTTTCGAATACGAGCAACCCGTATCTTTGCAATGGGGCAGAGTGGCTTCGATGGGATGATTGGGCAGACAAATCGTCTGTGAGAGCGAAGAACGGAATTGGACTCGGAGCGACAGGATGCTTGTACGTGTATCATTTGTCGTTGGCGCTCAGTAGAGTTGAGCAGGGTACGGACAAGGTGCTTGCTACAAAATGAGAGGTGAATAGGACGATGACTATCATCCGGGGCTGTGTAGTTTAACCGAATCAAGTTGATGTCATTCAACCACTGTTGCCTGCTACCCTGGCTTCCGTAATTGGACCATGCCAAGACCGAGCGTGTTACTCACGAATGAGCAGCCTAGTGTGTCAAACAATGCCCCCCTGTCGAGGAGGATTTCGTTTCTGTCACTGCAAAAGAGCACATGGATCAACTTGCTTCGCCAGAGACCCCAAAGGGTCTCGAATATATTGCGTGACGGCTCTCATATCATCGTAAAAGCAAGGCACTCGCTCAGAATCGCTCAGAGATCCAACTGTCACAAGGTTGCTCGTGGAGCATGCATGCGTGTATCGTGCAGCTAAGGTCAAACCACAATGCCGACCCATTCCCCATGGGGGGAGTCCAACTCTAGAAAACGCCCCTGAGCCAAGCCCGCCTGAGCTCAGGCCCCCAGAAACAACACAATTGCCGCCGTTGCTCGCGTGGGCAAACGTCCCTCCCTGATCTGTGTGCAGGAAGTATCGTGGTCAACCGCCATTAAGCCCGTCAAGAAAAGAAAACGCTCCGCTGTGCAACGCCACATATAACCTCCGCCCAACCCCCGATGGGCGAGGTGTGCCACGAAACATGAATTATGTCGCCCCCTGTCCCTTGTGTTGGAAGTCAATATCCTCCCAAGGTATAAGGGCACCGTGCCGCTATACATCATACCCGCTGCTAAGAGTCTGTTGGTGAAATGCCGTCGTGTTTAGCAAAAATGTCCGCATTCATTCTCCAGACCTTCTGCGCTGCTCTACCGCATGACACCTCTCTCCAGAGCCTCAAATGTGACTGTGTTGGACAATCACTGGCGAAGCACCATATAGCTTGGGGGAACCTGCCGCCAGCGCTGATACTGCAGGCCATCCCGAGTTTTTCGGCGTGAGACATAGCCGTACAATTGAATGCTCGATAGGCCGTACTGCCTTCGTCGGCCTCGGAGGCGATGCTGGACGTTGGACGAGAACATATCCGCATCCGGAAACGCGCATTCGCTGGCCTGAAAGAGGAACAACGTGTAAATGCAATCCGCCGTGTATGTGCGTGGCTAAAAGTGAACTTTCCGCCGTTCAAGCGCAGATGAAGTCCAGACCCATTTGTCTCGAAACTCCTTGCCAGTCCCAGACGGCCAGCCAGTCACCCTCATCCATGAGCGACCAAATCTTTTCGAGTACTTCGCTCACGCGGTCGCAGCTGCAGAGACCTGTATAACCACGAACGGCTCTGATGGCCGTGCGAATGCGGTCGCGTTGGGCAGACTCAAAACACGCCGTGCCAATGATCAGGCAAGGGATGAGCAACAGCGTTTGAGCGGGGTCTGAAGGCGCGAAAGACTCCAAAATCGACAGCGACTCTTCTACCGCAAGCGTGATGCGTCTGTCATCGTGGGCTGGGCGGCGGATGGGCGGCGGAGACGAGCGGCGATGGGCGTGGAGAGCCGGCCCGTTTGTAGGCTGCGTGTCCAACTCGTGCATGGAATGCGTCCTCGTAGGATTGCGAGAGGTTGGGCAGCTTCGTGGCATATGTGTTCCCAAAGCCGTGTCAGCGGTATTTGCTATCGCGGCCCCGCATCCAACGCTCGCGGCCATCGAGGCGCGTCGTTGCGGTGCCAAGGCTGCTCCTGACGCTGGCATCCCGGGCAGAGACCCGGTCGTTGAGCGTCGCTGCGACGATGTGGATGGCGGATAGATGGTTCGGAACAGATACACCCACATCATTTGCTTGTAGAGCGGCGCGACGCGATCCCTGCTGTCTCCTGGAGGCCACTGTGGAGTCCAGTCCCTGATGGCAGCATCGATATCCACCGCACGGAACAGAGTGATGGAGTCGACAGGAGGGTCAACCGAGGCTGCTATATTTGTCCGAATCGTGTTTCGAATGCTTGTTATCTGCGAGAGGTGTTGAAACAGACCGTCTGCAACTCCAAGCAGCCGAGGCGGCTGGGTCGGCATCGTGGGCTCCCAGTGCTCGGACGAAAGACGGTCGACCATCGTCTCTGAACACCAGAAGAGGTCATCGGCGTATATGTGATACTGGAAGAACTCCGTAATGAACGTATAAAAGGCCGCATTCCCTGGTGGTGACCCTTCCAGGAGCTTCTGGTAAGCTTGCAGATGAAACCGGTGCTCGCCTCGTGGGTTGCCTTCAGCTCGCGTTCCAAGGAGCAAGCAGAGGATCTGTCCATATTGTGCAGCCAGGACAGTTTCGTATTGCGGATCGTCTCTGTCAACAGGTTTGTTTATAGCGTCATTTAATCGCCGAAAAGCTTCGCCATGGTGATACTCGGCCCGTTGCTGCAAAAGCTCTCGGTTGGTGAGGGGATTCTCTTGGAGGATTTTGGTTCCAGAAGGCGAGTCAAAGTCGATGTGCTTGCTGCTCAAAGCGAGGATAGAGTGCATGAGGCCTTGGTGCTGGTTGGCAAGCTGCAGAATTATATCCTTGAAAGCGTTCTTCGTCTCGCCCTCGACGGTCAAAACATTGCTGAAGTCATTGACGTAATGCCTCCAGAAAATTTTGTCCTCAGTCGTCTCCACGCCATGGAAGATGGGCTGCATAGTGATTATGGGCAAACACTCCAGTTTCAACCGTTCTGTTGCTGCGTTTAGCGCCGAAGAGCGGTCGGACACTCTCAACGTACCCTCTTCAGCCCTCTCCTTTCCGCTCTTCCATATCTGTTTCTCATGGTAACCCTCGCAAACCACTGCGTTCTTCTCGCAGTTCATACCTGAGGAGCTCTGGTCAGTTCAGGGGTCAAGTGCAAGATGTGGAGCAACTGGAGGAAGCCAACGTACATCGCGGCTTGGCCTCGTCGCACTTCTTCTTTCTCTTTCTGCATGTGATGCATCCCGTCTTAGATCGCCCTTTGGTCACCTTACTGGCGCTGACCGCTGGGGTTAGTGGGTGTTTCCTTGGCCGACCGCGTGGTCGCTTCTGCTTGACTTGGGAGCCATTCGACATTGGATCTTGTAAGCTCAGCGCCAATGGAGCTGCCCTCAGGTCATTCACATTTAGTTCGTCCTCAACTGGCTCCAGCTTAGGCAGGAGCAAGGCATCGTCTGAGCTCCGCTCCCAGTGGTCCCACTGAGCGTCTTCGTCACCGTCTTCACGTTCCACGTGACCGATGCTCCACGAGTCCGTACAGGACGATGAGGCCGAGGGCACTGTTGTCGGGGCAGAGGAGCTCTCCATGGTGATATCCATGCCGGAGCTTACCGGCGACAGCTGCCCGGTCGGAATTGGCGCCCTCATGGAAGCTCCTCTCCATGTGATCTCCGTCGGGGAGGGCGATGGCAGCACCATGGCATCCCAAGCTCCGTCATCGGGCAACATGTTCTTGTCTGCAGACCAGGTTAAGGCTCTTTGGTTCGACACGAGGGCGAGTGTTGCTTCCATCTTTCGTTAATAGCGACAACATCCCCGTTCGAAGTCGATTATCGGGTCCAAGTAGCGGCGGATGTGCGGGTTGAACTTGATGATGTACCAATTGCCTGGCCGTGTGAAAAAGCGACGAGATGGAGGACCATGCGGGCGATAGGTGGGCTTGTCATGGAGTTTTGTCGATGGATTATGGATTAAACAGGGTATATGTCAACGCCAGCGCCAGCCACCGGTAAGAAGCTGTCGCGGTCGCTCAAGACAAGCGAGTCGAGAAAGGAGCAAAGGCGGAGAAGAGGCAAGAGGCCGAGAGAGGGTGGTTGACGGAGAGGCGGTGGTCGGGTCTTGTTATTCCCCAACAGGGTGACAAGCTCCAGAGAGGGCTCGTACCTTGCCACACTGATGCCAGATCCCCATCAGAGACAGCCTGGTATCCGGCGTGTGTGTGTGCGCGTGTGTATTAGATCCCCCACATGCGGCCTATCGTGACCCCAGCCTGGCTGTCATCTGGAGCCCAGGGCAGGGCAACCCTCAAGTGGGTGGCTTCGGGTGACCAGACTATGCGCGGCCGCAGGACATAATGGAGTTGACTTGTCCAGATTGTGCCGTTGTTCCCGTGCAGCCCTGATGCGACCGATTGTGGGTGCAACCGCCGTGGAGCCGGCCGCTGGTGCCCGTTCAACCATGCCATCTGAGAGAGTGAGGTTGAGCCTTAGCACCCAAAGCCGCCACTCCACTCTCCCTGGTCGTCCTAGCGTGGACCGAGTTCCTTGACAGGGATCATTGGGGTACACCAGAGTACCTACTTATCCCGGTCCTGGTCAAGCAAGGTTACCCTGGCTTTTGGTTATCATCCACCACCACCACCTTCTTGCCCGGCCTCGTCTGACTGACCTGCCCCGCCAGCCCAACTTAGGCAGCCGATTTGGCCCAGCAGACAGATACTCTCGAAGCTTGTACTCACTCGTACGGAATGAAACGGTGCGGCGAACGGTCTGGAGCTGATAAACCCAGCAGCCCGGGAGCCGAGGATGATGAGCCGGACACCTACTTTGCTTCTCCGCACCGAGCGACGATGAGGTTGACAGGCCTGAGCATTCAGCTCTCGTATGTACGCATCGCGGCACGCTGCGGGAAAGACATGCTGTAGGCCGCCCAGTGCTCCCGCGACTACTCGTGTTCATCCAGACTGCACGAAACTCGTCGCCGTCTCGGTTTGCGAAACCCTTGGGAAAAGCTGACGGTAGAGACTGATAATCAGCTTCAGAGTATGATGATCTCATGGGCGACACCCCCCGTTGCATGCGGACCCCCACTCATGATTTGTGGATGGACATGCAGGTCAGTGTCTCCGCTACGCTGCCGTACAGCTCCAGCCATGCACGCGTCGAGCAATGTTTCGATGCTGCGCTACGCAGTGCCAACCATCCTACCTGGCTTATTGGGCCCTTTGCCTCATCGACAGTATTGATCGGGGGCGTGCAGGCATCAAGCTTGCAACCTCTGATGGCTCTTTTGGATGCACATTGCTTCGAGACTGACAGGCAGATGGGTCTCGGGACAGTGGGAACCTGACGCTTGGCAGCCTCGCTCTCGCCAAGCCAACACTCAATTCCATCCATCTGAAAGTACTCGCAGTGCCAAATACCTGGGGGAGGGGGTGTGAGGCGCAAGGAAGTACCAGATTTTGCGAAAGTGATGTCGGCCAACGGCGGCTTCTGGGCGAGGATGAGGCGTCGCAACGGGCGGTAGGGTGCTGCATCTGCGACAAACCCTGGCAGGGCAGCGGCCCGATGGAATGAAGCCGATGAACATGTCGTCGCATGGCAAGCCCGAAGTGAAGACAAGAGGTTATAAAAGTGTTCGTAGCGCCCTACTTCGTACTCGTCGTCAAGGTGCCTCGCATGCTGAACTTGCTCTGGGCGCCTTAGACCCGTCAATTCTGCTGACAGGTCATATCCTCGACAAGAGCACGGTGCGTGGAGCCGCGGCCTACTCTTAGGCCTGGTCCTAGTGCGTGGGGGCCCAGAAAATACAGTTTTACCAGCATTCCCAGTGCAACTGTACGTACGGCCCGAGCCTCAGACGCCAGCACGCCCGACCCACGGATGCCTGGACATCAATTTTGCCTAAACCACGGCTGACGACTGATGATAGCACGCGCAACGACGAAGCCGGCGCTGGAAGGCTAGCGACAGCCGGTGCGGCTCACGGCTAATGGAGGCGTCTTTACACAGCGCCAGACCCAGTCCATGCCGTCCCAGCATCTCAATTGAGGTCTCAGACACGCTAATCACGAGCACGAGTTCATACCTCAGGCCCAGTTATGCGGGCGCTACAGACATGCACCTTGGCATCAGGTTATCGGCCCACTTCCAGTGTCTCCGATCGGTACGACGTACGGACTGCCCGTAATCGCAAGTCCAATGCCCGAGACCACTGGCGCCTGATCGACCAGCTCATCTTCTAGTTCTTCTCGACGCTATGGGCATGTGGGAAGGTGAATGCGTGCTCCTCGTCTTGGCGACGCTGGCGGGGAGACGACCAGTTCGCCTTCAGGTAAGGTAGCCTTTTGTCGAGGTCCCTGCAGCAGGACAAGCCACGACCTTGTGTCGGCCCGGTGTGAGAAGAAGTAAACCCAGCTATGCAGAGAGTTTCCGCTGCGGTCGCTTAACGTGCCTGCCAGTAGCCCGACTTTACTGGCCACCGAATCGGACAAGAGCCCCGCCCATAACTTCGGGCCATCGCCAATCTGCGTGCACGAGCGGTCCGTATGCCGAAGCAGCAGACCGCGCCATGGCGACTAAGGGACACTTCTCGACCCAGATGTTTTGCTTTCACTTCAAGACTGTTGCAAACTTAATTAAGAGAGCGCATAGGAAACCGCCATCACACACATGGATGGCGCAATGAGAGCGGCCTTGGCGTCGTCACGCAAATCCTGTCTGATCGCTGTGGACATGTCATGTTTGTTTTGACTCGGTATCCGCATATCTGCAGCGGACACATCAAGGTACACTCTCCGCTATATGCACGAACTCAAGTCATGCGGTACGTACTTATGTTCAACGGGCAAAGGGAAGAAGTTGTGCGCTTGCGTTGGAGTATCTTTGCCGTGGTGCGATGCCTGTGTCGTTCAGCGAGGACACGACGAACATACAGTACCTGGGTGCTTCGTACTGTGTTTCGGTTGGGCCCAGCACCGAGGAGCCTCTGCTTCTTACTGCGCTGCACAGGCGCCACAGCGCAGCTGTTTGAGGCCTGCTGCCGTCTCGCACGACGTGTTCCAGTTGCCTCGGCGCAGTGAGGCGCCATGAGCATCGGCAAAGATGACCAGGACGAATTGCCGCCGCCACATCCACCCACGAGGACGTGAACCCCTGCTGCCATCACGCGTCGGCGCCGCAACCCCGCAGTCGCCGTTCCAGTGCACCGGAGAGACGCATCCGATTCATGGCAGTGACCTTTGTCCTTTTCCGGCGCTCTCAGTACGCGCGGCTGGATACCTACCTACCTTACTCGCCAGCCGCGGGCGACCCCATCAGTGAACCTGCGGCAAGGGGCATTGGCCCGACAGCCTTTCCCTGAAGCTCCTCTCTGCTTGACGGCTCTTGGTCACACATGGCAGCGTGCTCGTGTGTACGTTGTTACAAATGCGCCGGATGCAGCATGTACATCATGGCAAGTCCTCGGCTTTCCTAGACGGGTAGCTGCTTCCCCTCACGTCCGGGACGAAGTGGTGCGGCTCAAGGCCTCTCGAAAAGCAGATCTAACAACCAAATGCCCGATTCGCTGAAACACCATGGGACCTGGTGAGACACCACCAAAAGCTTTCCCGGCGCTCGGCCCAGCAGTGCTTTCACCCAGCGAAGTTGACGGCATCCTGAACATCCAAAGTCCTTCACTCGCCAATAACTTTGCCTACCTAGGATGCTAGGCCATCAAATATGCTCGCTCGACACGGTGATCGCGAAGTGTCCTACACCTGAACCCCCACGCAGGCAGGCCTTTGGCAGATCTGTCCGACGACAATGCCCGCCAAAATCCCCAAGCGAGCTGAGGACGACCATGGGACCCTAGCGTCCCCACGAAACATTTGCTGGAGGCCGATACCTCTCTTGGGCTAGCTGCCATGAGGCTTGGACCAGGGATGAAGATGACAGATGACAGTGAGGGGTACGGACTGTACCAGGAGATACATTGGAGCCCTAAGTTTCGGCGCCGCCCAATCAACAACACTCAGCTGGCCGTTGCCTCGTTCACGGCGGGCGCAGTCACCATTTTGTTCCCCGGAAGAAAGGAGTCGAGGCTGGCGAAGAGTGCGCACTCGTGTCGCGAGACAGCCATACGCACCAAGTACCCCGTGTGCAACCTCTCCTTTCTGGTGACTGGACTACTGGGCAGGCTGCGCACTATTGAGCGAGCGCCGCCTGGGCCGTGCAGGCTGATGTTTACGCCGCGAGCCTACGTCCAGAAGTGGTGGCCTCGACGATGCAGCGGACCACCTCGGACAACGTCGCCCGAGACATCCTGGCGCGGCTCGTGGCATGGCCTGTTGACATCCGGTCGAGGTGGTGCCCTGCTGATGCTGCTACTAAGTATAATACCGACGTGCTTTGCACGTAACGACAAGCCCATTAAGAGCATGACGATTCAGACTTGGGGCAGCGGCACGCCAAGATGCAGAGCAGCTTTTGGCGCCTCCCGCCATCACCCAGGCCCGCGCCGCTCCGCTCGCTGGCGCCCAGTGGCTTACATCAAAATTCAAGCTACTGGGGCGGATAACGCATGCCATGCAATGGTCGCAGTCCCAAGCAATTGCACGTTGCACATAGTACGGAGGATGGACTTGGTATCGCATCGGAGTATGTGCTCCGTCAATCTCCTGGAACGATGACAGGCACAGAGATACAGTACCTGTCTCGGTACAATATGCTTCTGGGGCTCCTCAAATCTCATCTGATTCCGAACTGGCCCAGACTCAGACTCGGGGTACTTAAAGATCCGGCGGGTTTCCACGACAAGCCCGGGCCAGTAAGGCTCTTGAGCCGAGCGCCTGCATTTCCGGGCCCTGCCATGGGCCGCAGTCGCACCGCCTGGCTGGATCGATCTCGTATGCGCCCGGTCATTCGCCGCGCGCCAGGCAGATCATCGGGTTGGAGTCATGCCGTTCCAAGCAAATCGAGACTGAGGCCGAGGTCGTACCGTGAAATACCACGCATCCATGCACCTCAAAAGACGTCTTAAACTTCCCGCCCCGACAGTCAACCAGCTTGTTGAGACGGCTTGCGTGAACTCGCGGTGCCAACTGCACCTCCTTTGCTGCCGGGCTAAGGCCAAGAACAGGCCAAGAACCGGCCAAGAACCTGGAACTTGACTAGCACTTCACTCAAGGCTGACCGCAACTGGGTTGAGGACTAAGATGGACGAGGGTCGCCCATCACACAGCACGAGCGAGCCATTGGAGAGGCAGCGCGCCGAACCGGCTTGTCAGCGGAATGCGCCACCCATGGCAGAGACAATCGGCAGAGACAAAGCTTATTATTGTACTCGTACGGAGTAGGTTGTCGATGAATGCAGAAGGCTACGCGCCGAGCCGGCGGTGGCTAGCGCGCGATCGCTTGCCACCAACTTGAAACTAGGCTACCGTCGGCCAGCCACGAAACGTGCGAAAGTGCGGTGAAGCAACGTCCAGAGACACTACGAACGAGGCGCTCGTCACATGCTGTGGCTAATGGATCTGGCGGCCAGCTGAGTGACGACATTGTTCGGCGCTCCAGCCTGCATGTGAGCCAATCGTTACATTTCCACGCGTTTCATTCGGGTGGTCAGAGGGTGTGAGCACGGCTGCAGTCGGCGACGCAGACGACGTTATTGGGCAAGACGGGGGTTTGACGGCCAAGCACCGCCTTCTGGCCAAGGTCACGGCATCCATACAAGGTGCAAGCACCGATGGTGTACGAAGCATTGGTCAAGACTCCCGCTATGGACTGACAAGGAGGGCATTGGAACAAGGATTGCGGGGCAATTGCTCGTGGGGTGAGAGTCCTTGGCTGCTTGCTAGAACAGTGGCCGGAGAAAAGCCTACGCCATGGTGGTGCTTGTACTCGTACTCTTGCAGTCGCGTACAGACATCATCCATGCCATTGCCGCCCGGGTGGAACCGCGCCTGATGCGCAGGATCTCGCTGAAGCTGCTTGAGATGTTGCCGCCGCCGCGATCACAAGCTGCAGCGGCGACGTCTCTACGCGTATCGTATGTAATTGCGGCGGCAGCACCCGACCATGTGACACCGGTGGCTTGGACACAATGTTCCCTTGTATGCCTTGGTACGGACAGCTGAATGTCACGCAAGGCATCGGAGACAGTCCAACAACAGATCTTACCTTGGTGCTGCATGCCTAGCCGCTAGAAGCCTCGGAATACTTCCGAGTATCTAGGACCAGCCTGATGGGTGCTCCGTAAAGAAAGGGATGTTGGCCATGGCCGCATACGGGAAAAGCTATCCAGCACCTACGACCCAGCCATGCCAGCCACCCATACTGGAGAGTCAGCGCCGTCTGGCACAAAATTTGTTTCGGATACCGTTTGGAAATATGACAGCCGAGAGAGTGAGAGTACGAGCGTCGCACATGTTGGCTATCGCTCACTGAGCTCGACAAAGTCCCCACACGGGCATGGAATAGTGCCCTGGCGTTCATGGTCGCTGGCCGACATGTACGTCCACATGGCTCCCCAGACTCCCAGAGCCCCCAGCACCGCTCGATTGCGGCCCTGCGTTCATGGAGGCCCTTGCAGTCGAGCCGTGAGGATACAGTGCTTTGTACTGCGAGCATGATGCGTGAGCCTCGCATGTAATCTCTCTACATGCACACTGCATACGACGTAACCGGAGTGGAAAATGATACTTTGCTTCTTTGAGAGCCGCCTGCGACTTTGTCCTGTCTCTAACGCAGCTAAAAGTACTGACGTTAACTACCCCGGAGATCGACAAACTTTCTGCGGGGCGGGTTGCGCTTCGTACGACGTCCAGGAACCTCGTCCTCAGCTTCCACGGGGATTTGCGGCGCAGCGAAGTACCTGGCAACGGGCTTATGAGACAAAGGGTGGCAGACTTCCGGGGCTTCCCAGAGTTTGGGGTGCGTGGGTTCCGGGGATCCCCGTCGGCTACCATGCACGTCCAAGGTAGGGGGAGCGTTCGGCACGTTGGATGGTTGGTCCTGGCTGACACCTATACGAAGAAGTCCGGATAACAAGCCACTGCTCACAAGCCACAGCCCGCAAGAACTCGCAGACTGCCTGGACAGCACAGAGATGTCATCGAGGCGGACCTGTGAGACGGAGTGGGCCAAATGTCGCCGAGGGATCTGCTGCCGGGATGTCCAAGCTGCCTGCGAAGGTTAAATTGGTCGTTTCCGCTCGTTCTAGACAATGAAAATTTACGTGCGCCGCGGCCACGCAGCTGGCTGGATTTGCGACGGCGCATCCCGGAACAAGGATCTACGGCGACGTATCTGCAGCTCAGGCCCGGGATACCGCTTCGAGAAAGATCCTGGCAGCTCTACAGAGGCTGTCGGGACCAGGGTCTGACACTGGCGTTGTGAAGCGAATTCCTGCGTCAGGTGCAATAAGCACACACTCTGGGACGAATATTGGACTGCTTCGTGTAAACGCTGTTGCGTTTAAGCCCGGTGATGGCCTGCAAGGTGTCTCTATTAAATAGAAGGCAAGCTAATAAGCACCCTGGTAAGATGCGTGTCGATGGGTTAAAATAGACTGTACGCAGTTTGACAGCAGAGCAAGCTACGAACTTACAAGCGTGTTGGTCCCCAGACCCTTGTCGAGACGGCTTCTGCACAAGCAGCTCACATTTCCCTCTTCCCGTCGTCATCATCGCCATGCTGATCTGTCACGGCACATGATCGGCTGGGGAGCATACAAAGGGCCCGTAATGAGACAATGCGAACCACACGCGCACTTATCCAGCCTCCCGGGTCGTGTTCACCATCACGTTGCTATGGACCGCGAGCTCGACGTTTGATCCCCATCAGATGCTATTCGCGGCCGCTCTTGGTCCGCCACCGACGCCGCCACCGCCACCACTACCACCCCTGCTGGTCTTGTCTGGACCCGAGCCCGGCTTGCGGGACGATCGTGCTGCCTCCTTGGCCTTGCTTACCTTTGGATGCTTCTTCCCAGCAGCCCCGGTGTCGACCCAAAGGCCTAGTGGCTTCTTGGCCTTGTAAGCCGAGCTCTTCAGCTTGCCCATCGCGGGCCGCAAAGGTGGCACAGGTGGCAGGGGAGCTGCTGGTGGCGGAGGGAGCCTCTCGTTGATGAAGCTCTTCAAGCCTACCGGCTGCTCCGAGCTTGGCTTGCGTGCCGTCTGAGGCGCCATCCTGCGTTTCATTTTGTCTTTGAATCCAGCCGCGCTGCTGCTGCCGCCGCCGCCGTTGCGAGAGTGGCTGGCGCTAGGGTTTTCAAGGCGCAGCTGGTCCTGCAGCTTGGAGTTGTCACGGACAGGTTCCGAAATCAAGCTCCCGTCTCGTCGTTGCTTGTCCGCTTTGTCCGGCATCCAGCTCCCCGAAGGGGGCTCATGTGTCCCCTCGAACGGCTTCCAGTGCACTGTTGGCCTTGAGGGCAACCTGGGAGTTGCTGGGTAGTCGCCGTCGCCCGTCTTGGTGCGGCTGTATTTGCGGAGAAGGTTACTCAAAGTCGAAGATGGCGCTCGCTCTGCTTTCTCTGCGTTGCCTGGTGGAGGACATGCATTGCCGCTGAAATCGCGGCGGGTGAAAGCAGAAGCGAGCCGGGCAGCGGTGTCAAATCGCTGAAAGGCAAGAGGCGTCAAGGCATTGATGGCACTCGATTTGTTCTTGGCCGTCCGCTCGGGCGAGTGATAAAAGTAACTGCGAGGCATTGCCAACGTAGTTGTCGTATAGTTACGTCGGCCACGATACCCATCTGCCGCCCTGTGTTTTACCTGGGGTAGAATTGTGACTGAGTCATCGCCCATGGACTCGTCGAACGCCGTGCGGGTATTCTTCGAAGCCAATTTTCTAGTCGGAGTAGAAATGCTTGATGCTCTGGATGTCGTGCTGGTTCGCGAGACTGCCTTGAATGAGTCTATCTTCGAAGAGCTTTTCCGCGGCTTGGAGGCTTCCGGGACATTAGAATGAAGCAGCGCAGATGCTTTCACTCGTCGCCTCCGAGAGTCTACGGACTTCAATTCAGACGCGTCTTTACCAAAGTCCAAGGAGTGTTCCGGCATTGTGGGGGAGTCGGGCAAAGCCGCTGGCGCGCTTGGCCTCCTGTGTCGCGGCGTGAATCCAGAAGACTCTTTGCTGTCCACAACCGTGAATGAAGGAGAGCGGATATCCTTGAAAGCAGGGCGAGCTTGTGTTGGTGATATGAGCGCCGATGCTGAGCGCCGTGCTTTGGACTTCTTTGGCTTAGTGTTCCGGCATCCAGGTGAAACTTCCCATGCTTCCGACCCTTCCAAGCTTAGATGCCGCACCCTGCTCGCGTTTGGCGGAGTCCGTGGTTCAAAGTGAGCGGTACCCTCCAGAAACTTCACCTCGTCGTCCATCTTACTCTTTTCGTACTCTGCGAACTTGGCCAGCTCGTCATTGATCTCGTCGGACAAGCCCTGCCACATGCGAGAGCACCGCTCGGCCTCGTTCTTGGCTGCCGGCAATCTCTGCTTTCGCACCTTTAAAGGCTCTGGCTTTAAGCTAGGCACCGTGGTGATTGTCCGCCCTATGCGGTCTAAATCAGGTGCCATGGAGTTGACTCGCCCGAGATGGGCACTCCGAAATAATTTGGCTTGGCGAGCTTCATCCGTGCGAAGACTACCACCTTCTGTCTCGACAGCTTGTCTCCCAATGACAGGACTGCCGCCGGCCAGTCTTTTTCTGGAAGAGGAAATTGTAAGTCGGGCAAGTGGCGAGAGTGGCGAGTGCGTCTCGCGAAATGAAGGCAAAGACACAGAGGCAGACATGGATGCAGGGCTATACTCGAGCACAGGCCGATCCAGTGCTGGGGAGAGAATGGTGGAATGGGAAGGTGACAGGTATGTTTGTGAGTGGACGTCAGCAGACACTGTCGGCGTAAAGGCGCTGTCGTTTTGGTGCGGCGTTTGCTGAATGCGAAAGTCAACAGCTGTATGCGCACTGCATTCGGAGTATATAGAAGAGCATTCGGCTTTGTCCAGCCACGCAATGGTTCCTGCGTGGTCGTACGGCACGGTTTGACCCAGAGTTTCTGACGAGCTTCGAGCAACTCTCCACACAGATTCATCGTCGCCATCTTTCCCCTCGACGCTCGTCAGATGTGCCTCTGGGCCGACCACTGTCACTTCACAGTCCGTCTGAAGATCTGGTTTACACGTCGAGGGGCTCAAATGCGAAATATATGCCGACTGGCTATGGCCTTTGTTGCCGTCGTTGCAATCCGCTGTCAGTGCTTGCAGCAGAATACTATCGGTCTGAGGGTACTCTTCTTCAACGTTGGTCAGTGAAGCGGAAGGACATGCAGTGAAGCTCCGACTTCGACGGGACCAAGGGCTCATGTATGCTTCAGTGGATGATACTGGAGGGTGTGCGGACACGCTCATACCTAAACATGCCAAGTTCATAACAGAAGGAGAAAAGGCAATCAATCCGCCGAGATGGAGGGACAACCGCGGGCATGACATCGTATCCATGCCAAGTTTCAGAGTCGTAATTGACTCTGCGTCTGACTCATCCTCATCTTGTCCATGAACGGGTGGTGCCGCGATTTGTGCCAGGTTCCTGTCAATGCTCGACGGCACCACTGGAATAACAAGAAAGCTCTCCCAATTTGGAGTCCAGCGCCAGAGCTTCTCAGGGGCAGGGAGCTCGCATGGCCGGCCTTCTCTCTCAGCGTGTCCTTTCTCGATGAGGTACGTTCGGGTGTACTCCATGGGAGAAAGACGCGGTGGGGTCAGACAATATCTCGCGTTGGAGTTCTTAACCCTATTATGAAATGGTCCAGGGAACGTGATTTTTGGCGACTTTGTCTCGTGGGGAAAGATGCCACAGAGCTTTTCAGTCTCATGAACAGACAGTGCTGCTGACTGTGGCTTCGGTGGATCAGGACACTTCAGTTCGCGGTTCGACAACTGAGTCTTCAGCGGCAGCATAGGCTTCCCGCGACCAGACGCGGGCGAGGCCGTAGCGTTGCCTCTGTGCTGGCTAGAGGAAGTTCCAGCCAATGGAGGCAAAGGCCCTGCCTCGTCCAGCTGAGGCAGGCCTTTCTTGCGCTCAAAGAGTTTTGCGAGGCCCTTGGAGGTCAGCGTAGACCTGAGAAATTCTGGAATTGGTGGCAGCGGTGGCAATGACGAGGCATTCTTGTACACCTTGCTCTTATCCGTCTTGGACTTGGTGAGCAGTCGTCCATATATCGCGGCCCTGACTGGGTTGTTTGACTTGTCTAAGCCGGCGCTGCTGTCATCACCCTCGCTGTCCTCGCTGTCGAAATTGTACTAAAAGTCTCGGCTCGGAACTTGCTTGGGAATGACAAGACCAAGCTGCGCTTTCTCTCGAGAGCTCATGTTCAGATCTTTAACGAGAGGGTGCTGGTCGAATTCTGTGGTAGAAAGGTCTTTGGGATAGGTCAAGATTGGGCATGCGGCGTGATCACCAACGAATGCGGCTCCATCGGTCTTTGCCGCCGAAATCTCTCGTCCAGGCATCCCTTTCAAGAGGGGATGGGGAAATGGCGGCGCCGAGCTCACTCTGGCGCTGTCTCTGCTCGAAGAAGTCGAAAGTAATGACATGTCAAACAAAGTAGTCTCTGGGCTGCCTGGAGTTGAGGCACCTGGCGTGTAAAATGTTGGGCTTTTCCAATTGCTTGAAATAGTGACGAAGGAAGATCCAGCGGGAGTTTGTCTGAGTCTCGCGCCCATAGACCTTTGCTCTATGAAACCCAGGGCTTCAAGACAAATGTTTTCCAATTTCTTCACCTCTTCAGAGTATCTCATCATGGCTTCCCAGGCTTGAGTGTATTCTGGCACATCGCACCAGCAGAAGAGCTTCATGTGAATAGCCCGCTGCGCCTGTTCGGATGCCGCATTGTCAGACATGAGGTGCTCGTACACCGAGAATCGCACGCTGTCACGTAACCCAGAAGAGTAGGGCGTCAAATCGACGTCGTCGGAATGCGCGCGTAAAGAGAATGCTGGAAACAGGGAGTTAAGGCAGGCCATAACCTGAGCAGCATTCTTGCCACGCTCGCCAACATGAGCCAGGACTTCCATCAGAATCTGGCACAAAGTTGTCAGTACATGTGTTCGACCTACGTTGAGGTTGAAGCTTACGCATGCCCTGAAGCCCATGTGAAACTGGCTATAGCGAGACGCGGTTTGCCGATGAAGGGTTTCAATGATGGCGACCTGATGGAGATCTGGTATATCCGTGATTATCGCTTGCTGAGTGGCTGACACGAGGCGCTGCCTGTGCATCTCCACGGCGTCGAGATGCTCGAGGCCATCCATGGCTCTGGAGAAGTCAATGCCCTCGCTATCAGGTCTTTGGAAGACGAGCTGCGTAGCTATGTGCATCTTCTTTCGAGGGTTGAACCTTTCTGGAAAAGCTTTTTGGGCAGAAATCTCGGCCATGGATTCACGCAAAGCGTCCTCAATCTTGTGATTGTTGTCAAAAGCACGAAGCTTCCTATGCACACCTTGCGCAAAGCCGCATTCTCGTGGTTTGGCCTGAAGGTCGCTGGCATCGACGAGTTGGTTCAACGCATCAATGCCGACAACGAGCCACCACTGCTCAACGTCCGCAACAGCTGGGGGCATGACGCTGAAAGGTTTCAAAAGCGGGCCTTGAGGGGATACGCGTCGAGCCTGATATCTCGAGATGAACGATGCGCAGCACTACGCGGATGGGACACTGGCATGGGCGCGATCATAAAACGAAGAAAATAGGCGAAGAAGGTTAGTGGTGCGCCTGGGCCGAGGACGAGCGTGAACGTGCGTGGTCGGGACAATCAACTGCTCGGCATTTCAGATGGACTGAAAACAAACTCGCATGTCTGTTCACCGACAGCTGGCAGCCAAGCCCTGAGGCGCAGAGCGAGAGCTGTTCAAGGGTTATACAGGGTACAGCTCTTGGAAGGATGCACTGTGCCAGTCTGTAGCGGCCAGGGCTTGAGCCATCTAGAAACGAAGCCTGTCGCCTTTCTGGTGCACCGACTGAACGGCATACCGGGCAAAGGGTAAGGTGGCCCGGGAGCTTCACCCAGCTGTCGCGTTTCAGGCGATAGATGTCGTGGATATCCATGGCCTTCCGGATGTTGAACCTGTCCATCTACGGCTGTAGAAGCGAACGAGGGCACGTCAGGAAGTGGTCGCGTCTTACCGTGGCCGGCCCACCGCTTGCGCATAGGTGCTCCATCATCATTGGACTGTTGATAGACGCGTTGCGTCAATGAGCAAGTAACAACGCCCGCATGCCGCTATTCCTCGACGGCTTCGAAGGCAACGCACGTTGCAGACGCCAGGGCTCTGAGAGAGCAGAGTGTTAAGCTTGTTTTAGACGAGGACGCACTAGGCAGTACCCACACAAGGTGAGGCCGCCAACACGAACGCGGACGTGTAAGAAGGAGCCAGGCAAGCCACCAGTGCTGGTCCCTGTTTATTGGGTCTTTGATTAGACTACGGGCTACTGAGGTCACGGATTAAAGGTTGTTTGGATTTTCTCATGGGCCGTTCAGTCTCGTTCAGTCTTTTTGTACCGCGTGCTCGTGGTAAGAGCGTCGCTGGCTGGGGGCTCAATTCTCTTGCACCCGCGTTTGAAAGACGCGGCGCTTTGTCTCCAGGGCTATGAGGTCATGATGCTACCCATACGACAGAGCACCCGCGCCACGCGACAGATTGTCCTTGCAGGCGCCGTCAGACAACAGCACCGCCAGCGACAGCAGGTATCACAACGCTGCTTCTCTACGCAGCCGGCGAAGAGGAACGGTGAGTTGGCCTTCAGCCCGCTGCACACTCCTTCATTCGGCGGCGCATTGGGGTCGCATGGCCTCTGACTGCCGCGCCAAATGAGACACTGAAGATGCTCCGCGGCCGTGAAAGCACAGGCAACAGCGTGCAGCATGCTGGGACTATTTTCTAATTTCAATGACAGCAGACAACTCGACAGAAAAGGAAACTCCTCGTGACAATGGCGGCAAGAAGTCTGCGGAGCCGTCCCTCCTCGCAAAGATGGGCGAATCGGCGGCAACGACCTTTGCCTCCATCTTGGTTCTTGGTATAGGCTTCGCCGCCGCCGGCTACATCTACCATAAGAGCTACAAGATGCTCGTCGTCAAGAAGATGACGCGAGCCTTTCAACCTGGGGACCCGGTCCTGGAGATGGCCGCCATTGGCAAGGACGCCCCTCGCGCCCCCAGCACAGGCGAGGAGCATTGGATCCATCGCCCCGAGCAGAGCCACGTCGACGACATTGTCACCGGAAGGGAGAGAGGCCACTACTATCTCATCATTGGGGAGAAGGGCACTGGAAAGAGCAGCATGCTCATCGAGGCCATGAGGAAGATTGACGGCGACGGTGTGGCAATGTTCGAGGCCCACGCTGATCTCGAGATTGTGAGAATACGTCTCGGCAAAGCCCTGGATTACGAGTTCCACGAGGATTACATTGGCGGCTACTTCAGTGAACGAGGACCTCGAGAGACGACTGCCTTGCTCGATATTGAGCGAGCCCTCAACAAACTGGAAAAGGTCGCCATGAGGATGCTGCGTGTCAGAGGCAAGCCCCTTGTCGTCATTGTCAACCAGATGCACCTCCTCCGCAACGACGATGACGGTAGGGACCTGATTGAGCTTCTTCAACAGCGCGCAGAGCAGTGGGCGGCGGCCAACCTCGTCACCATGGTCTTCAACTCGGATGACTACTGGGTGTACGAGCGCCTCAAGCAGCTGGCCACGCGCATGGAGGTGCTCCCTGTCACCGACTTGCCCAAGCAGCAAGCCATCAATGCCCTGCACAGGTACCGTCTGCGGTACTTTGGAGAGCATCTTGCCAAGTCCCGGCTGGAGGAAGTCTATGACCGAGTCGGTGGTCGCTTGAGCTTCTTGAACCGTGTCGCCAAGAGTCAGGACATGCTGGCAAGCTGCAACAGAATCCAAGACATTGAGAAGAAATGGTTTCTCAATCAATGCTGGATACTCGGGTCGGAGATGGACGACGATGTCATGGACCAGCAGAAGTGGGCGGTAAGTCAAGATGGAACCTGTAAACATCGCTTGAGTGCTGACTGTGACCACTTAGGCCGCCGCCATGGTACTGGCCCAGGCCCTCGTTGACAAGGAATCAGAGATGGCCAGGACATACGACTCAGTGACTGGCCATCTCCTACCGTCCTACCCCTTCCACATTGCCCAGCAGCTCATGACGAGGGCCGACTTCATCCGCGATCTCGACAGTCGCAACCTCTTTAGCATCACGAGCCAAGCCGAGGTGCGCGCTAGCAGCGTCCCCATGCACCGCGCATTCCAGGAGATTTGCAGCCAGCCAGGCTTCCGGCAGCATCTGGAGGATACTATTCAGAGAATCGGAGACATCGAGAGCCTGGGCCGAACAAGGGAATTAGTTGCCAAAGACCTTGTTCTGGGTGGGCAGTATGATATCGGCCAACACCCTGGTGGTTTCACGGTCAGGATGAGACAGTCTGAGGATGAGAAGTAGCTGCTCCGGACCGACGCAGCACATGGCTAATGAGTCGACACGCCGCAGGTGTTCATGATGGAGCGAGGCGAAGTGCGAAAAGCTTGGGCGGATGACGACTCTAGTTTGACGGCTGTACGAACACCCCCAGCTGGATAAACCGTGATCGATATAATGTAGAAACAAAAGATCTTCAGTAATTCGCGTGTAACAACAGCCTACCAGAAGCGCCGTTCACTCGAGCTCAGTACGAAACCCCCTTGATGTTACGACGCATTTGGCAGTGGTCAAAGTGCCAAGCGCATGGATGCCTGACATACTAGGCACCATTTTCTCATTGCCTCAGAAACGTCAAAGTCACGAACCAGTCGATCGCCAGCTCCGACGCGCCTCCAATTTTCCGCGCCCCACAAGCAACTGGCAGTCGCAAAACCCAGCCTCGCCGAGCTTTGAAGCCCATCTACTCCCGCAGGTGGCAAATGGCCCGATCTCCGCGCTGCCACCGTTCCGCGATCTTTACTGGGATCGCAGTCCGGCGAGCCTGACCGAGCAACTTGCAGCCACGAGTCCGCGCCAGGGCGATCTTACTCGGGCGACGAAAGTTTTCGCAGCGACCGCGTCGAGGGTTAAACGAAGCATCACGATCCCACGATGGCGGATATCCAGGAGCATATGCCTGATGGCCTCGAGGGCTTTTCGGCCGATGTGAATGACCATCAGATGGCCGGCGCCGATGCCGACTTTGGATCACTCGAAATGTTCGACAGCAACGCGAGCCAGATCCCCTTTTCTTCTCAGGCCATCGTGGCCAGCGGGCACGCGCCCGACGCCATCATGTCAGAAGACATAACGATGCCACTGCCTTCGAAAAAATTGAAACGCGATAAGAAGGAACGGAAAAAGAAGGATTCTTCGCACGAGATGGAATCATCGCTGCCACCTCTCGAGATCGGCGAGAAGAAGAAACACAAAAAATCCAAGAAAAAGTCGGCGCACGACTCTGAGGTTCCAGACAGCCAGCCGCCAAACGATGCTACAGCGGAGAGTGATCACGATCGAGCCGATGCTACAGTCAACGGCAGCGACGACGCCGCAATGCCACCTATTCAATCGAAGAAGAAGCGCAAGTTTTCCGACTCGGCCAACGGAAAACGACGAAAGAAGCGGCGGTCACACGGCCAAGAAGGCGACGAGGAAGGACTTTTAGAGCATGCTGATGCTGCAGCTACGTCTGCCGGCTTCTTGCGCGGAAAGAAGGGAACAGGCGTCTCGCTGGAAAGCGCCCTCGAAGAGGACAATGCACCCGAGTCTGACCCGCAAAAGTCGCCTACCGTCGCCCACTTACGGCGTCGCAGTCAATCCCATGAAGCTAGGTCGAGAGAGAATAGCATGCCTCCTCCGGCAGGTGCCAATGGGACAGAGGTTGACTTGGGAGCTGAGGGGCCTGTGGCTGCTACTGCAGTTGACAGGATGGAAGTCGACCCAGAGGTCGAAAATTTGGCTCGCGAAGCATGGAATGAACACCGAAACGGCCAGAAAGCCCGCAACAACGCACCTGAAGGAACCCCAGCTGATGAGGTAGACCCGCCGACAACATCGCCCAGGAGGACACGGTCGACGAGGAAGAAGGCGAAGCCAAGCTATTTTGAGCAGCCTCCAGTCGAGGACGCTGCTAACGATGGTGGCGATGGGTCCCACAACCCACTCGAAAATATGCCGTCTCCTTCCGCCATGACGCCAAAGCCTCGGAATAGGACAAAGGCGGCTACCAGAAAGACCGCCCAAGGTCGAAAGCCAAAGCGAGAGAAATTGACACAGTCCATGCGTGGCGCCTCCAACGACGGAGCAGCGGAAGACGGCGGAGAGTTCAATCAAAGCCGACGAAATCGTCACCTCGGCTATACCCAGGGTCGATTCACGGACGACGAGCTTGCTCGGATCGCCCGAGCTGTGGAAAGCTTCAGGGTCGATAATGGCATAACCCAGGAGGAAGTAAACGAGGTAAGTATATCCGCTCTTCTTAGCTCCGCTTGGATGGGCGCTCACTTTTATTCAGATGATTCAAGCCCCTGGCGGAACAACAGCTGGCGATGCCCATGCTCAGCTTTGGATTCGAATTTTTGCTGAATGTCCGGACCGCCACCGACAAAAGGTCATCAATATTACCCGCAAAAAATTCCACAACTTTGTTGCCCGCGGCACCTGGACGGTTGAGCAGGACGCCGAATTGTCCGACCTCATCAACGTCCACGGTCAGAAGTGGTCTAGGCTTGGGGCCATCATCAATCGTCATCCTGAAGATTTGCGCGATCGATACCGAAATTACCTCGTCTGTGGCCCAAACCAGCGAAAGGATTCTTGGGACGAGATTGAGGAAGCCAACCTGACCCAATATGTGATCGATTCCATGCGCGCCATCGACCAGCTGCGACTGACTGAAGAGAATGAGCATCTTCACACGAGGTCATACGACGAGCTCATTGATTGGCAAGGTATCAGTGAGAGGATGAACCGGACGCGAAGCCGACTTCAATGTATTACAAAGTGGAAGGCCTTGAACATACGAACCAATGGCATGGACAAGCTTGTATCCAATGCGCCCGACTCTCAGATCTCATTCCGCTTGGAAAAGGCCCGCCGCCAGCTTCTTGCTATGCCTGAAGAGGAGAGATTTCGCCTTCTCTTGGCCATCCAGGGCACTGCCGTTGGCACAGATGGTAGAATCCCGTGGCCGAGGTTGGTGGACAAGAACTTTCGAAGTCAGTGGCACCGCACGACTCAGGTTCTCCTATGGCGACGATTGAAGCAGACTGTACCGGACTGGGAAACCCAGACGACACGCGATTGTGCGCAGTACCTGATTGAACAGTATAACCAAACGGGAGAATTGCCTGAGGTTGGTATGGATGCCTACGACGACCTGCAGGAAATGGAACTCATTCAGAGCGTACCTATCGGGCTCAATGGGACGCCCGCTGCGAAAGAGAACCAAGCTCTGAGTGCTGAATTTGTCGAGAACTCGGACGCAGAGGAGAACGGGGATGCGCCAAATGGTGATGTCGATGAGATACCCGACATGGAGATGAAGATTGACCCGGCACTCACGCAGACGCCTGTCTCTGCAAAGGAAGCGGCTACGGCGAAGAAGACGGGATCCGAAAAGCCATCATCCTCCAGAAAGAAGACAAAGAGGGCGGCGACCGCCATCATGGACCCTATTGTGGATGACGAGGGCCGCAACCAGCCAGCTCCCGACCAAGCAGAGAATTCTGAGATTGATGTTGAGCAATTCCGGAAAAAGAGGACGCCCAAGAAGTTCAAGTCGCCTGAGGGCAAGAAAAAGCAGCAGGTTTCTTCACCCAAACCCGCCTATTCCGACAGTATCATGGACGACATGGAGGATCTACCCGCGAGGGTCCCGGCTTGAGACAGTGTGATTTGCGACTCATAAGTCGTTGCCGTCATACTGGTTCTGATTGAAACTGTCGGCGATACTGGAGCAGGGAGGAGTTTTGTGATATGTGTCGTAGTTGCGGGTTTCGTCGTTTCCAATGAGAGAACTTACTTTCAAACAGGCTTAATGGCCTTTTCGCGCGTTGTTGCAGGTCGCCTCTGCTGGAAGGATATTGTCAGCATCAATACAAAAATCAACCGTAATCAAGAACCTCTGCCTAAAGCACAAAACTTCCTTGATAGTTGTCAAATGAGTCGAACCCGCGAGTGCCCTCTTTGAAGATTCGCAGGGGCAATTGGAGTTGTCGGTCCCCTGCCCAGGTCCTTTTGATCTGGATGGGAGATGTACTCTATATAGTAATGCTACTACGTGTCTGCCATCATTCTGCTGCTAGCGTTTCTTCAATGTTCGCGATTCCAGGCGCCGTGAGCACCCAAAGTCCGAGGTTTGGTTCTCCATGGGGGACAAGACACTACTGTCCCTCTCCACGTTTTGGCTAAATTTAGGATAGCAGGGTTCTTGGCGCAGCAGTTTACGGCGCTTCTCGTGCAAGGCTCAGCTGATGCCAGCTCGATAAAAAATCAGATCGTAATCTGTTTCAAGATGCCGCCATGGTTTGTCCCGGCGCTCCAGCCATTGACCAACACGTGAGGATTCGTAGCCACGGGCAGATACGGAGTAGCTCCGTCATATCGTGCCACCCGACGACCTGCCCATCATGAGCTGACGTTTGTGGGAGTGGGCCCTGTAGTACATCTCGATGGAGCGTTCAGTCGAAACAGTACATTTAGTGACTACTACACCGAGGAACCAGTGCTGCGCATTTTTTCTTAGTTGAGGCTAAATACCTACTGGCAGTCACATATTATTCGCGGGTGTTAAAATCCCAGAAATACCTCCAGGGCGGAAAGATGCCAGCAGGGGCCCAGCACTGCTGTGGCGTGGCTAATTTTTATTAACCTAGGGTAAGGTATCTGATTGTATTAACGATCCACGTTGGTACCTTAGCGCTAACGCAGCCTGCACCCGGTGGCAGCCGCGTCTCCCACAGTGCGCAGCATTTAAAACGTCGCTATCGAACGTTTGGATCTCGACTGTTTGTTCTTTTGTCTGATATCAGCAAATCGTCACGGAGCATCCGACGTTCGAAGTCTGTGCCGCTACTCCTGCTTTTTTCAAGTCTTCGGCTTTTTCCTTCTATTGACTTGTCTACATGGCTCCTTCGCCAGAGCGCGCTTCGGGAGAGAGATGTGCGCGCGAAAATTTAGAACCTGATTCACCACCCCGACATCGAGGATCGATTGATGAACACGGGGAAAACGAACATCAACATGAAGCCAAGCTTGCAAGAGCCAAGGGGAGGACTTCTCGGCTGCGTGACCTCATATCGCACAAGGAGCATACATTGAGGAGACACTCGCACTCTTCGAACCCGGAACCCAGCACTCTAAATGAAACCGCTCAACTGCGCGCCCAACTCAACAGCTACGACAACCAATTACAACTCTGCACAAAAGAGAGAGATCGGCTTCGAGAAACCAATGAAGATTTGCAGATCCAGATAAAGAACCTTTACGAAGAACACCTTCGGACCGATAAGGACCTAGAACAACTTCTGCTGGATACGCAATCAGCCAAGGAGGAAAATCGGCAGTTGAAGGCTGACGTCGCCGCTAAAGATGACTCGGTCGTAAAATTGCAGAGCGAGTTGAGCGCCCTCCGCGACGAACACACTCGCACAGCTAGAATGCTGGAAGAACTTGACCTCGGGAAACAGGCGACCGAGGCAGATAACAGGCAGCTAGTGGCTGTCGTTGCGGCCAGAGACAGCTCGGTGGAGAAATTGCAGAGCGAGCTAAACGCCCTCCGCGACGAACGCACTCGCACAGCTAGAATGCTGGAAGAACTTGACCTCGGGAAACAGGCAACCGAGGTAGATAACAGGCAGCTAGTGGCTGTCGTTGCGGCCAGAGACAGCTCGGTGGAAAGTTACCGAAAAGAGCTTGCTGAGAAGGAAGCTCTTAGCATAAATCTGCACAAGCAGCTCGCAAGTCTACAGATGAACGAGGTCTACCTGAAGCAGAGTATATCTGCTTGTTGGCTTCATTCCATCCCAGCTTGGACGGCGCGTATATACCACCATGGACCATCATTACTGGGGCAATGGCTGCGTCGGCTTGGACAGCCTGTGTCTTGGATCTCACGACTACGACGATCACCAGCGTGGGTAGGTCTCACTTTCTGAAGCATGTGCGGTGAAAGGTTCAGTCTACGTGTAGGTAGCCACCTCGGTCATAATGCTTCTGTGATCGGAGACACATATCATCGCATCTGCAGCCTGCTCAGGATTCATTCGGGCTAGCATTAAATAAATTCTGATGGCCCTACATAAATATTACAATCATGCAATCGAATGATGAAAGTCGAGCGCATTATTTGGCATATTTCGTCGAGATGATACGACATCTCCAGCTGCCGTATAGATATGAGATGGTTTATCTGATGGCGAGACTACAATCATACCTACTGGAACACACGGGATGCCGTCAAGCTCTTTGCCCGAGTTTGACTTCTGCTCTTTTTGGCGCCGGATGCCTCCATATTTAGAATCGCGGTACTCTATTTCTGGAGGACAACGAACCAGACGCTTGGCTACGGCACCACCACTTTATCCTGACAGCCACCGAAACGGAACACATCTACATGTATCGTTCTCATCGCGCCGGGTCCATACCCTCCTGACCTCTATGGCCTGTTCCCGCGGACTAGTCAAGTATTGTGTGGGCAATGTGGGCAATGAAAAACTTGGCTTTCGATGCCTGGGGTAGTGCTAGAAGTGAAGCGACCTGATGCACGTCGCGGGCCTAATTCATGGCCTAACAGGGTCGATACTCCCACCCGTCTAGGTGTTGCTGGCGACATTTTTCGACGTCAGACCCCCAAAGCCCAGATCAACGTCTGACGTGGGGGACGCGGCCTTGAGCGGCGTCGGACTCGTTGGCTCTTCAGGTGAAATAGATCCGCCAAGAACTCAAGGACGTCCGAGGCCCTGAAGGGAGAAACGTTGGCAAAGTACTCCCTTCGTTCGTTCGTGTGGCGTCGTAGCCTATACGGTGCAGCGTCTGACCGCCAAGTGCACGGACAGGTATTACGAGGGGAGAATTGTGTGCTTTTAAATTTGAGCAATTAGAAGCTTCGAATAAAGCCTTGCACAGGATCTCAGGGATATTTTCTGCCAACACCCACGCGAGCTTTTAGTATGTAGGGATCCGTATTTTCAATGCTCGCTCGGATAGCCAAGTTCAGGAGAGTCGGGCTTTCAGCCTGTAAACAACAAAATGAGCTGATCGTGATCTTGACGAGTAGTGATGAGTCTTCAATTAAACGGATAAAGGACAGTATGAGCGGTTTAGCTCAGGGGAAACGCAATCTTAAGCGCGATACGTCTAGTAATCCCAAAGGCGTATGCGTTGTGTAAAAGGCGGCCGTCTCCCCCGGAACTGATACTCTTCCTGACCCAAACTACCACACAATCCACTTCTGTATCACAACTACAGTCTCTCTCTTACATTTTGAGCCTCACCTAGTCTAAAAACCTGTCAACTGCCCAAGCCTTGCATTACGGCGCGTCAGAATGCGTCTGTCAACCCTTACCGCTGTGGCTCTCGCGAGTATATCGACAGCCAGCCCTCTCACGACGCCTTCGGAATTTCGACCGGATGTTCCAGGCAGGCCAATTCCCACGCTCCACCATGAAGACAACATGCTCGACAAACGCGCCAACACTGTTGCGAAGTGGCTAGTTCTCGATCCGGATGACAAGCTTGCACTTGCCAAGATTTTGCAGACAATGAAGTTGGGAATGGCTGCAAACGCATTTGCAAATTTAAAAATGCCGGTCAGCGGAAACGCAATCACGAAATTATCCCGTGCTTATGGAGTTGCGATTGTGGGTAAAATGAATGCGACACCTGGGCAGCCAGCGACCATCGTTTATACGTTCCTTAAGGGCGTTGCCGAATGCACAGGCAAACCGGTTAGTGAAATGATCGAGTGCGGTAGAGAAGCGGTCAGGCTCCTTGGAGACAACACATCTATCCAACTACCAGAATAATGCAACAGTTTCTTGGGCCAGCTCGAAATTCCAGGCACCGGCTGGCCAGCACCTTGTCACAACCCCGAGGTGAAGCAGCATCCAAAAGGGAACGCCGCCTCGCGCTGGATAATGCGCAAGGCGTGTGAGGCATTTTCGCGCGAGCAAACCATCGAGGAGCGTCTACGTGGCGATCCGACCTGCGCCGAAAAATTCCCCACCGATGATGAATTTGCTCAGACCCAAGAGGCCCTCGCGGCTGAGGCTGCTGAGGCTGCTAAGCTCGAGGCGGATGCGCACACCAAAGCCAGGCTAGAGGACGCAAAGAACAAGCTCATTGCGCTTCGAAAGGAAGTTCAAAACAAGCTCAACCAAGGCAACGAGGTGGACGCGCACGACATCGACACAGCCGCAGGTTCGAAGCCTCTACCCAGCTGGGTGACTGCACTCAACGTCACAGCACGGTCCATTCCGTACAAGGTAGAGGCTAACCAGAAAGCTTTCGACCGGGTAGACTCCCAATCCAGCTACAGGGAATGGTTCCAGAACCGGTCATGGGCCATCTCGCCCAACGATGATGAGACGTGCTACTCTCAGCAAGGCCTTGAGCAGGGGCAATTTCAAGGTTTCGACTCTATCTCCGCTGCGCTAACCTATGTTCAAACCGAACAAGAGAAGAATCGGCGCGGGTGCAAAGCGTGCGAGATGGTGCATGTACCTAAACGTGATGACGGGTCGTCATTTGGTCTTTGAGATGCGGCTCAATTGACTTCTGATATGACGTAGCAAGCACGGCGAGTAGTAAGAACAACGTTCTTGATTATAGCGATAGTCGGTTATCTGATATTTCTTATATCCAAGTCTAAGCAGGATATTAAAACGTTTTTTGAAATATATTTCAAGTAGAACTATAATTGATTTTAATAACCCTGTATAAATGAAATGCAATCAAACGCAATATTCGGTATATCTTTCGTCGAGATAATATAATCGCTAGCCGTTGTATAGATATAAGAGGCTTCATCTGACCTTGAGGTACATACGGCTATAGCTACTAGAACACACGGGATCCCGTCAAGCTTTTTGCTCGAGTTCAACATCTGTATTTTTGGCGCCGTGTGCCTCACATCTGGAGTCGCGGACATCTGTTTCTGGAGGCCAACGGACCAGGCGCTTAGCCACCCCAGGACCATTTTGTCACCTGACTAGCCACCAAAACGGAACTCGTCTGCCGTTATTATCGCGCCGGACTCCGCCGAATTTCAAAGCCGCTATACCCAGGTTCAGAGTAAGAAGGAAGAAGGACTGTCGCGTACGCAGCTTATCGTCATACAGGTGCCGGGCCCATAAGGCTAACAACATCGTAGGCGGCGAAGCCGGTGGATCACTGGATCTGGCAGATTGTCGGCAAAACTTGGGTTTAAAAGAGGGGTTCTTTGTGAGGCCTCACTTTCATGAGTTTCCACAGGCTTCCACATGCACCAGGCAGCAGGCGCTGCGTCGAAGAGGCACAGCCAAACAGATGCAAAAAGCCTTGTACACGATATCCTCATCATACTCCAATCAAGTTTTGCTATATATTCGTGATCCTATAAATCTACTGAGTTGGAGCAGCTGAATTTGTCATCATGGAACCCCATTCTCACAAAACCTCTAAGCCACAAGACGGCCGCCGCAGGTCCCGCTCGCCAGCCACCTCCCGCAGTCAAGACGAAACAGGATTACCTTCTCAACAATGGCCTCGTACGAGGCGCCTGTCCCCGGCGTCTCGCTTCCTACGAGCTCCGCAAATGATGGAAGAAAACAAGGAGGAATGGGCCGCCGCTGACCGAGCTTGGGAGGCAGAAAGAGAGCGCCGCAGGAATCTGGACCCGATGGAGCGGCTTAGGGAAGACGGCCAGAAATTACAGGACGAAATTCTTTCTGATCAGAATATGTTGATTACATTCGAGGAGTCCCGCTCCGCGCGAGCCCAATGCCGTGCCGAAGACGACTGCATTTTTGTCCTAGCCGAGATCCGTACTGGGAAGACAATCACAACCAAGTTTCGAATCCGTGTAGACGGAGTCAAGGAGACGTTCTGGCGCCCTACGACACACTATTACCACGTCGTGTGCTTTGAGAAGATGGTCGATTTAGAGGATCTCATCCCAAAAACATTCCGGCTTGATCCTCAGACGTCTTGGGGCCTTTTGATCAGGAAGTGGTTCGAATACAAGGGCTGCATCAGCTTGGATATACTTTCAACTTACATCGGGGCATATAAGGCGTACCAAGAGAAGCATTCGGATTTCAGCACTATGTGGATTAACTGGTCGCTCGATCATGGACGACGATGTGAGGCCGATCAAGCCACATGCACATGCCCACCAAAGCCTCAACCACCTGAGAAGCCAGTGCTCAAAGATTATAAGACTGGCGAGGAGGGAAGGTGTAGTTTAGGAGACGTGATGAAGCATCCCAGCTTCGACGACATGCGTGACGAGCTCTGCTTTATCATGGGAGGTGCTGAAAGGAGGGTTTATCCGGAGACCGAGGGGCAGAGCGAGCAGTCTGGCCGCAGCTCAGTTGCGACGGATGCCAACGATGAAACACCGGATACTGGCTCTGCTGAGCCTCTGGACAATGTTATGGGGCTAGAAATTCACTCTATTGCCGAGGTATGAGCAGTTGTTGTAATATGCTGATTGGGAGATAGGTCTCGGAACAGTACAGGTAGTGATCAAAGAATGGATAGGAAAAGGTGTAAGATAGTGCATAGCTTCATTGATTGTTGCTGATAATTATGACCATTTCTACTGTATGATCCAAACTTAGGGCAAGTTCGTTCAATGTCAACATTGCTGCAGAACGATAGGCAAGCATGATTTGTTTGGCATTTCCGCCCAGTTTAATATCGAAGTTGACGCAGCTTCTCGAGATTTTCTTTAAGCATCATCGTCCCGAGGCGTGCCCCTGAAGGCTTTGAGGAAGCCGGACACGAAGTCCCGGTAGACATCGGCTGCGGTTGCGGTCACGTAATTGGGCCTGACGCCGAGGAGTCCGTTCGCTCCTAACAATGCCGGCGCTAAGGATGTCGGGAACGGCAAGGGTCCAAGTTCACAACGGGAGGCTGCATCGACGACGCTGGCTTCCATAGTGCTTGTTGCGCCGAGATCACCGGCAGTGGTCTTGGCATATGTTCTGCTGTCGGAGCCCAGCACCAGAACGGCAAGCTGGGTTGTGGGTTCGACGACCCTGACGCTGCTCTATGGAATTTCTTTTTTTTTCTCTTTTTTTTTTTCTTTTCCCCTGT
>JALHBY010000233.1:2934-64099 GCA_024340155.1 Tolypocladium pustulatum | reverse complement strand
TAGGAGATCATGGCAAAGCTTGGGAAGCGGAATGTACAATAAGCAAATAGTGCCCTATTGGCTGATTGGCCACTGGGCGTAATCAATCTGTGTGTGTGTGTGTGTATGTAATGGACAGATACAGTGGAGCTCATGTACAGCGTCCGGGACGTACTTGGCAGATATTCCATATCCGTTTTCTCAGTGGGGTACCGCTACCAGACTACTATTGCTGCCAGGATGCTGTCGCTGGGTAATCTGCTCAACTTAGCTCCTATACGAAGAGAATCATCTCAAAAGAGAGCGAGTGTCAATAAAACGCAATGCACACAATTTTCGACGCCTTAAAATTTGAGCATCGGAAGATTCTGGCTGTAGAATTCGTGGTCTTGTTAGGCGCCGCAGTAGCTGTCACACGGGCGACTGCTGGGTGCAGCCAGTTATGACTGTTGGTCATTTCCCGCACACAACAAGCCCGGACGCTGTACATGAACTCCACTGTACTGTACAGTACTTCGTCTATCGTGACGTTTCTGGCGAGGGCTTAGCAGCCACAAATGCCGCTTTACATAGTTGCATGGCATCGCTCATCATGAAAACTATGTACATACATATATCTTGTGGCATATTGCCTTGGATAGCTCGGTCCATGTACCAAACTGCACATTGGCCAAGGCCTCGCCATTTATGCAGATATTATTCGAAGTTTGTGCATATTTTTGCACCTTGGTTCTCGGCCCGGCCTGCGCTTTCCCTGCGCAGCCTGTGACTAAGTGCTCAGGATAAGAAGCATCTCGACGAACGCGTCTTCGGACTATGGGGACCTCGTCCCTATTTTCTTTGATTAGGCAAAACCCGGCCAAGCTGGGAATACGGTTGGTAACGCCCACTTCATCCTAAACCGCACACGGAAACTACCCTAACTCCTTCACATAAGATTAGATCGAGAATGCATCGTTCTCGTGGGTGCTAACCACGAATCCGCTGGTCAGATGTTGAAAGGCGTCATTTCACTCCAAACCACTACCACTACACGCATCAAGGGCGTGTCTTTGCAGCTCATTAGGACCTTTCGGGTTCTGACCGCGAGAGGGATTCGACTTCGGGTGTTGAGGGTTCTTATCCAACGGTAGGTCATCGTTTCCCACGTTTCTGCGGCGTTGTTTCCGCTCCCTCATTTGCCAATATGACTCTGCCGTTCTGACTCAATCAAGGGCACCCAGAATACCTTGCCTTACGACCGGCGGAATTATCGAGGTCGCTGACTGCGAGTGGAAACCAGCACCGGCATGGAATGGAGAGACGACACTACCACCTGGACGCTATGAACTTCCTTTCGAGTTTGCCTTCCCCGGAAATGCGGCCGAGACGCTGATTGGTTTAGCCGAGGCGTCCGTCGCATATCATTTCAAGGTAACGGTGGCGGGAAGCGGGCTCTTTCGGGACCTGAAATGCCGCAAGCACCTGCGCGTGGTGCGTATTCCTGGGCCGAGTGCCTGGACGCTTTTTCAAGCTACCTGCCACGAAAGCACCTTGCTTGACAAACTCAGACTCACCGTCACATTGCCCCAAAATGCCGTTCTATTTGGCAGCTCTCTGACAGTGCGATTGCGCATCGTCCCGTTGGTGAAAGGATTGTGCCCCGGCGAAGTAATTGCCCAAGTGTCCGAGACCAGAGAATGCCAGGTTCTGGGATCTATGAGTCGAGATCTGAAAATTTACCGAACGGAGAGAGTCCTAGGCACCTGGTACTGGAACGAGCCGCGTAGGTGGCAAGAGAACATCGACTTAACAGGCGCGGAGGGCTGGGACGCAACAGGGACACTCGAATTGCCGCGCAAGCTGAGCCAGTGCGTCCAAGACATGACTTACACTCGCATACAAGTCCGTCATAGGGTAGCGTTCACAGTGGCGCTGGCTTTGGAAGACGGTCGCAGACTTGATGTGAGCATTCAACCATGGAATATAACGGCTGCCATGCTAACAGAGTAATATCAGATATACGGTGCATCACCTTTTGTGGTCGTCTTTTCACCCAGTATGACATTTGATGCAGGCGGGAAGTTGAGCGGTGGCATACCTGATCACGGCCGCTTGTATCAAGAGTGCAACATGCCTGCACCAGGGTATGGCGAGCATGGGCTCGATCTGCCATATAAAGAGATGCAAAATCCCAAGAAGCTATAGAGCAGCTTCCTCAAGGATCAGCATTCTTCCCGGTAACAGCTTTCCAGCGATGTCCACTGCGTTCTTGTTGGATAATGAATAATGAGTGCATCGTCGGGCTTTCAGAGTGTACCTGTCTCTCTCAACTTTTCGGACCGTAAAACACGAATCTGTGTGGTTGACTTGGGCAATGTTACGGGCCCGCGGACTACTAGAGCTCTTCTGGATTCACCTGTACACTGACAGGCACTTCTGCACAGGGCAATCTGGGCTTCGTTCAATCGTCCCGCTTGCAATGCAATGTGATCGGGACCGTGGCAACCGAAACAACAGGTGCTGAGACTGCCGTAACTAGGATCCTTCGACAAGGCTCCGCCACAGGTCCCTGTTATTTCTTCCCCACCGCTTGTCTGGGACCGGTAGAGCCGGGGAAGTCGATCCGGCACCATATATGGAGGGCTAGGTTGTGCAGCGCCAATGCAAGCCGACGAACCACGAGGAAGGGAAGTAGTAATGTTCTCGTATCGTATCGACGGCGAGTCTGAGCGCAAAGTCGTGGGGGGATGAGGTGGCTAGGGATCCACAAAGTTCCGAAGCCATGATGGACCAAGTGGCCTCTAGGTGGATGTTTGGGCTGACCAACAAGCCCGGGCAAGGATCTCAGCATCCGTCTCGGATTGCGTAAGGCAGCGGAGCAGGTGGGCGGTCAGGTTTACCTACGAGATTGGATGAGAGGGCGTGTTTGGCTCGATTTAGGGACATAGGGACAATCGCATAATCGGGACCCGATAGAGTCTCACTCTTTGATAAAGGACGTCACGCAGCAAAGTGAACAGCTGCCAGTAACCAGAACAAGCCGGAGCCAGCGGAATAAGTGGAGACGGAGGGGTATGTGATAGAGCGCGTGTTTAGTCATCGAGTCCATCAAGATGAAGTGGTGCAGGGCTCAGTGAACAGATATGGACAGATTCCGCAAGGTGGGGCAGGCACCACATTGATGCGCCTCAGGGGATGAAAAGTGACTATGGTACTCTGCTAAGCATTCGCGACTGTATGGAAACGAGGCAAAGGTGCTATTGCCATCATCAGTTTGGTATCCATTCCACGCCAGTTGGACTTTGAAATGCATCTCGAAGAGGCGCCATGTTGCGGTGAAGATACGTCGCAAGCCAACCAATGAATGAGTCTCCTTGAAGGTTTATTCTTTCCCCAGGCCTAAATTCTTGAACAAAACTCAGCTCCAACCATTCAGCTACTTCACGGCTGCGCTGGTGCAGAGCGAAAATCAGTCGATCTGGCTTTGCCGGCAAGGGGTTCCTGCGGGCCCAGGCATAAATCGGGCGAAAGTCCGCCACAGGAACATTGAAGCCGATGTTGACGCGGGCGACGAAGGCCACCCGTATCCTGAGACTAGGATGCGCAGCGGCTGACACTGGTTGGGCGATGGGAAGCTCGCCGGGGAAGGAGATCCTGCTCTAGCGTCGCATGGGTACTGGGACAGGGGATGTTTGCCACAGTAACATTGGCATGGCATGGGTGTCGATGTTGACGCGGGTGCGAAGGCGCTCGGTGGCTCGAATCCACCCGTATTTTGAGACCAGGATGCGCTGCGGCTGACACTGGTGGGGCGATGGGACGCCCGCCAGGGAAGGAGATCCTGCTCTAGCGTGGCATGGGCAATGGGAGAAGAAGGAAACGGCCCTCAGCCACGCTCGGCTGTTGCAGAGTATTATTGGCACCGTGAGTTCGTTATGAGGGGTTCGAAGCTATGACGAACCGCTCAGCAGCCCTGCACGGAAGTTGTTCTCCACCACCGTCGGTTGTTGTCGTGTTCATGCCCGACAAGGCCCCGGAGCGATGCTGTAGGCAAGAGTCCGACTGGTCGCTCAATCGCTGGTGTGAGACCACTTCTGCAGGCTCGTCGCTGGGTCCCGTTGTTCAGCTCCGATTTGCCCTGCAAGCTGGACGGAGCCTGCAAGACTAAGCTCCCAGGTGCGCATTACGTTTGTCTGAGCTTGGGCGAAGCGGCGGCGGGGGCGACGGCATAATCAGGTTGATGACATGCGGCGGTTTATCCAATATACCGTACCAGAACGTGTGGCAGGCGACGGCGAGCAGTTTTGACTCGCAGTAGCCCGCACCAAGAGGTACAGAGCTTGCCTTTCACGCGTCACATGCCAAGCGAACGAAGCTCAGCGTCTTTTCGATCAGGCGGGTTATAGAGGAGATCTCGACGCCAGACTCAGTGCACCGGGTTGTGTCCCACTGGGGGAAACATGGGGGCAGACTCCCCTATCATTCATCAAGTGGGATACCGTCGAATCGCAATTCACCTTGAAGCCACGGATGTACAGCTGACAAGGTTTCGAGATTTAGATCCTTGCGCCGGCACAAGGTATATCGCCTATGGCCCTCCGTTTTGAACGTTTGGTGGCAGGGGTACAACGCCGCCCCCCCACCTCTAAACCCGATGCCACTGCCACCTCTCCTTCGCCAGTGACTCGCATGGAGAACATGTCATTTCTGCATATTGCCAGGACTGACACGCTTGCTCGACAACTGGGGATGCAGGCAAAATTCGTGGCACCAGCTCTTTGTGTCGAGTGCCGTCTCTGATTTCCACGGCAAATATGCACGCATCTATACTGGTAAGTTCATTTTCGCCTTGTCGCCCTTGGAGGATGGAGTCTCACTAGTAGCATCTGCCAGACATCACCGAACCAATTTGTCTTGGTATTTCCAACGCATCGCGCTCCCGCTTTGACACAGGAAGCTGCCTGTGGTGAACAACCGGAACCGAGATGGTCCAACGACGCACATCCGTTTCGCCCAATTCTTTTTCATCCGCCGGAAAGGGAGCACCAGGTGTTGAATCCCTTCTTGATGTCCTCATCGGCCATTGAATACAATGCTGCCGTCCACTGGCGGACCAAATCGCCTTTCTCGGCCGGCGGCACTGTGCCATTGAGCCGAAAGCGGTCGCACCAAGAAGATGCAAACGAGGTTTCGAGGAAGAAAACCAAAGTGGAAGCCGACAATGCGGAAGTGAGACAGGGCTCCTTGTTTCCCGAGAGACTAGAGCCTGGTTCGACCTTTGGCGACGGCGATTGGACAGCTTCATCTACACGATCGGGACCCAGTGGATCAAGGCACCGGATAGCCGTTGAAGCAAACCAAGACGACCAGGCGATTGAGCGACGACACCCAAATCCGCACGAGAGATCCGTCGCGAAGGTCAAGGCCTGGCTGTCTCTCGCAAAGAATGAGCGTGCTCCGACTAGGGACGATGAGAGCGACCCTGCTGGCAGTGCCGAGGAAGAAGACTCTCCGGCAACAGAGCTCAACTGCCGTGGAAGCAACACTGTGTCAGTCGTGGACCGCCAACCCACTGAGCGACCAGCTCCGATTGTGGCAGAAGCTGCCGAATATGACGAGGACGATTCGGCATATCAAGGTTCGCTGTCAATATACTCCACATCGCTTGGTAGTACTGTGCGCAAAGACGAATGCAAGTATGGGCGGACGTACCACAGCCATCATGTTGGGAGCTACATGTTTCCCAATGATGCCCGAGAGCAGGCTCGCTATGACATGATGCACGATGCCATCGCTCTGCTGCTAGGGGGGAAACTGTTTCTCGCAGAACTCGAACCAAGAGGCAGGGTGCTCGACCTTGGCACCGGAACGGGCACATGGGCACTGAAGGTTGGAGACGCCTACCCGGCGGCCGAAGTCATCGGCCTTGACCTCAGTCCAATCCAACCTACCATGGTGTCGGTCAACGTCCGATTCTACGTGGACGACATCGAGGATCCATGGGACAAGCACATCCCGTACCAATTCGTTTTCAGCCGGTTCATGGGCGGTGCCATTAGAAACTGGCCGGGGCTGTGTCGCCAGATCCACGATAATCTTGAGCCGGGAGGGTGGGTTGAGTTCCAGGAGATAGTGCCGCAACTCTATACCGAAGACCATAAGCCGGTGACTGACGGCCCGATGGCAGAGCTGCTGAAGAACCTTAACGAGGCCTGTGACCGACATGGCTGCACCCTTAACGCAGCACCGTCCCTCAAAGAGTGGCTTCAAAAAGCCGGTTTCACCGAGGTTAAGGAGAGAATCATCCACTTACCTGTCGGAACCTGGCTGGAAGATCCGCATCGTAAGAAAATCGGTGCATGTATCCGCGAGAATTTTATCGAAGGTGTCGACGCTTTCACTGCCAAACCGTTTAGGGATTATTTGGGCTGGTCGGATGTTCGGATAGGTCTTTTGAGGGGAGAAGTGGGAAAACTCATTCGGCGAACAGATGTCCATACATTGCTCCATTTTGTTGTAGTCACAGCAAAAAAGCCGGAGTGATTCATGCTCGTTTGGCATTTACTCGGGTCGGCTGGATGCTAAGTGGCTGTAAATTCTCATCACACCGAACATTTCTAGTTCACTAAGTTTCTGCTAAACAACTAGAGTCAACTACTAGAGTCAGAAGCATTGCCTGATGCAAAGTATTCAAAGTTCTCCTTGAAAAAATTATGTATCCTTTTTAGTCTATTCATTGCCTAGCAGAAAATCACATCGACGTTGCGAAAAAGCGTCTGGACTCCTCTCTAGTATGTCCAGTGTCAATGACATGCTGCCTGCACTTGATGTTACAGCATCATTCGCGCTAAAGGCGAAAGACAATGTACGGTAGGCTCCCGTAAAAGACCCCCAGAGCTCAGGATTTGGTTCCTGAAAGGTAGGAGAGAATAGGCTGAGGTTGAAATAGTTTTCCTCCACACTCTGCCCGTGTCTCTGTGTCATCAGTTGGTCTAAACGAGGCTGCTGCGCAGCCAGTCGTTACTAGCCATACACTTTGAATCATGTGATCCCCTACGCTACCATCTACACAACACATCGCAGGCAAGCATTATTGCTCTGGCAATTCCCTTTCCTGCCTTTGTTGGCAAGCGTAAACTTCGAGATACCATTTGCACACTCAGTTGATAATTTGTCTCGCAACACCCGCATGTACCGCCAACTCACCCGCGACCTCAGGCTGTTCTCTCAAATGTTGTTCCGGTACCCTTCTCGCCACAGTTTGAAAAGGCATTTATCCCTCCTGAACCACCTGGAGATACTTTTTCGCATGGTCTCTTGCCCAAAATAATGCATGCTAGTCTCGCGCGTTCGTCTGAGTATCGCGAGCTCTCGTCTGTCATCACGCGGGGCAGGCCAGAGGTGGTTCGCCAAGTGACTCGTGATCATTGGGAAAGGTGCCTCCTGGGTTTCGACCATCATATTTCATACATTATGAGTGCCTTCTTATTTCATTGTCATAGCGGCACTAATGCCAGGGATCAGACAACCAAGGTTTTTGGCCGTGCCGACGATGGAACTCTTGCTCAGGCAGTTGATGAACATAGATTTAAAGAAAGAGTCATGGAGAATCTGAAGAGGGAAGACTTTGATGAGTTGGCAGATGCTATTTACACCAAGGTCAGCGATGACTTCCTGGATAAAGTAATGGCCAGACGTCTAGAGACGATTCCAGCTCGACCGCTGCTTAATGCCCTTGCGCGAGCTGAGCGTCTCGGCTACAATGTCGGAGACATCGTTGAGGAGAACACGGCAAACGGGGCCAAGCACGTCATTCCGTCCTTCCATCCCACTTTGTATCCAGCGCGCCCATCGCAGCCAGCCTCCTCGCAGGCAGTCCCTTCGCATCCACTTTCATCCCACGTGATCCCAATAGAACCCCCTGACTTTCTCGCTAATACATATATTGACCAGGACCTCCGACAAGATCGGCTCTCGATGGCTTCCTAGACATTCTGCTGGGTTTCTCAGCTCCCATATGATGGAATATGTCGTCTACCTAGAGGAAGGCGAGCAGTGCCACAGACTCTCCGAGACCATTCAGAAGCGACTGGCTGGGCACGCTGGGCTCATCACATCGGCAGTAAACCACGTCAACAGACTTGGCTTGCGCACCAAGCCGATTGCGGTGAGCATTGAAAAAATTTAATCAGTCGCCCAGAGGAAGAGACTAGAGTGCATTGAGGCATATGGATAAACTGCGCAGATTGAACGACTGAAAGCTATTGCTCATGGATCCTCGTCAGCACAGGATGTCCTGCCCGCATGGTATTTCCTCGTCACTTTATACAGTGATCCCAATGGAGTATTTTGTTCTCGCGCATAGACCCCCTTGAATATGATCACTTGGCTTGTGCTTGGACGGGAGCCCCGGTTTGTGCAAGATGAGCAGCCTATGCCGCACAACATCATAAACGAGACCTCACGGGTCACCGCCTATTGGAGCATTTGTATCTGCATTCCAGAGAACAATCCGGCCCAGGTCCAATATGCTCTGGGTCAAACATCTTTCTGATGCTACCTTGGTCGTAATTTGAGAGCAGACAAAGGATAAGAAGGTTGCGGCATCTCTTGGGATCCAAGGACCCACCCGCTATGCAGTCCCTACCCAGACCAGACATGCCGTCTTCGACGAATCCTTCGGGTTGCCGGCTCGCTATAACTATAACTTTCTCCGTTCTTTGTCGATTATTGCGCTCAATAGCCTCTCCAATTCTTGTGGGCCAGTTTCCAGCCCCCAAGCCTACTAGAACAAGCCCCTTCACACCCGCAGTAAAAGCAGCGTCGATCAATTCTACCGGTGCGTCCATGTGGGCGTACAAGATCCACACTGGCGAAATCTTTATGGAAGATATGTTGATTACCCCCTCCGAGCCCTCCAGGTAGAGTTCGAGGACGTCGAATGCGCGTTTGTTCATTTCGTTAAAACGCGGCTGCAAATCCACGAAACATCCCTCCCCGCGTCCATTTAGAGTACCAAAGGCGTGGGTGAAGTTTGCGTACAACTTCACTACATCCCATGCTGAGAGGATGGAGTCATTAAGAACCACCATGACTCCTTTGTTCCGTGCTCGTCGATCTATGACCAACACGACGGCACAAAACAAATTGTGACGCCCGTCGCGACCCTCGGCGGTGTCAGGACGCATAGCACCGACGACCGCAACAGGTATGGGCATGTTGACAAATAATTGGAGAAGGAACGCCAATTCTTCCAAAGTGTCCGTTCCGCTGCAGATAACGATCCCGTTCGCCCCTTTCTTGTACGCCCGGAGTATGTCCAGCACGAGCTTAATAATATCGTGAGACTCGAGGTCCGGGCTACCCTTATTCTGTAACTGTTGAAAGATGATATTCGCGATTTTAAAGGGCGTCCAAATGTAGTCATATTTGCCTTAGGCGGCACGATTGCAGGTGTCGGAGCCAGGCCTTCGGATACCAACACATATACGCCGGGTGAAGTCACGATTGAGTCGATCGCCAAAGAGCTTCCACAAGCTGGGAGAAAAGTTAGCGGATCGTAGTCAAGTGCTGAAAGATTCGTTGACCTGTGGCATACCTAGCAGCCGGCCCTCGTTCGCGATCAGTCATGGTAAGCTTTAAGCGCCAAAAAGGCCACGAGCGTGACAGGCACAACGCCGTGATGGCTCGCCTGAATCCAGCGAGCACCTAGTGCAGTCGTCTCCGTAAGTCGCACCTCAAGATCTTTCAGCGACGTTAGGCATGGGGCCATGAGCATGTAAGTGTCAGCAACACCCACATTTCAAGCAGAACGGTCGGGAGACTTTTAGAGCCATGGGATGCGGGCCATTTTCTTGGTTCCAGGAGCATTCGTTTTTACTTATTGAACCTGTTGGAATCGATTCTTAAGCGGCAGATTGCCCGTGTTTTCAGAGTGAGTGATCGGGTCCATGTAGAAGCCCTATGCGCTCGCGACTCGCTAAGATGCAAGGTCTGCGTCTGGCAGCTGCGCGCCTTGTCTGATTGGTTCGATGGGTCGGTTGGCTATACAGCCACACGACGGCGGCACCACGCTGGCAAGAAGCAACAGCTGTGCGCCGCTTGGCTGCGGCCCCATGGCCACGATCGACCACCCGCTGGAGTGACTCGGGGCTGCACGGCATGGCACGTCGCCGACTTACCAGAACCAGAGCTGCTGTGCCGTCACGAAAGCCCCTTGGCAGCTCTCCACCAGGTCCGCCGGAGCGGCCAGGGATCGAGTTGGTCCACTTGCGACATGCATCCCGTGAAATTCCATATTCAACTTTGCGATCAGCCCCAATGTGGTGCTAGCGTGCTCCACCTAGTCACCTTTCCTAGAAGATCCATCTGAAGTCAAAAACCAGGGGCACCGGCTCAGTTGCGGGCAGAAGTGACAGTTTGGGGGGCAAGAGACGATCTCACATTGCCGCTTCACTCTTTTTAGTCAGCGACTTCGTCGGTGCTAACGCTAGTACCAAGCCTTTTGGTACAGTACAATATCTTTTTCAGACCAGTGCAAATACACTCTCGGCTTGCTAATCGGAGCGAACTGAGGGCAGGTAATATTAGCTCCGGGATTCGATCCTATAAACCGGTTCTACCTGTCCCATAAGTGCGATTGTGAGTCCACCTCTTTATTTGCACCTGCGTAACATCCTCAAATGGGGTCTGGTACAGTACTTTCAACTCTGTGCCGCCCACTGTTATTCCAAGGAATGAGACATTGCCGGCATGTAGTCCAGAGTTTCCCAGAATCGTCCTCTATCAAGACTTTTGGTACTGGATCGCCAAACCTGGCTCTTGTGGCCGACAAGGGGCGATTACCTTGATATTTTTTTTGGTTTTAGATTCCCCGCTGTTCCCGCGATCGCTACGGCAGAGGTTGAGAACAACAGAATGTTTCATTCATACCGGGGGTCCCACTGTTGTAATGTGCGTTCCGAAAATCGTTATGGGCGTATCCATAGATCTCATCTGACACGCGTAATGATTCCATTTCTCAGAGAGGTGTAACTACCAAGCCGACTGTATGAGCGGTGGTCCAAGTAATCAGCTCTTATTTAAGTCTCATTGAGGAAAAAGAGTCCCCGAGATATCTATCAAGATCGATTAAACAACATAGCGCAGAAGCGGCCATTCGTTGGAGAGAAGGCGGTGTCGAAACTCACGTCTCCACTTATCCTTACTTAGACCTTACTTAGACCGAGAAGCGCTTTCGTGGCATACGGCGAACTAACCCACGATCGACAAGCAAAATCCGCTTCGCGGACGAACTTTTCCCTCAAGCATGCTAGAGTTTTGGACGCAGTCGGCATAAACGGAAGTTTCTTCAATAGAAGAGAAAGTGGCGCTCTGGAGTGCCTTTGGGTGAAAACATGCAAGCGACACTGGTTGCCTAAGGAGCCTTGCTGTAGTCTGTTTGTCTCCTCTGAGTCGTAGCTGTCGGCGTAGGCTATTGCCAATGGCTCCCAAGCTCCACAGTCAAGCGGCTCCATCGCTTTTGTTCCTGACAAGCAGTTCATTACGATTCATAAACCCCCGATAACTGTTGGTGGTGAGTGTATCTACTCCGCCCCTTTCTAGTCCGGAACACCACCTAATTGTTTCCCTGGACAGCAAACCAAGGTGCAACTGCTAGGTTGCAATGCTATGAGGAAGACACAAGGGCGCGGTACTTCAGAGACAACATTCCTTCAAGTAGTTCTGCAAATTGAAGCAGCATGAGTGAAGCATCGGCTCCCCATCCCACGTAGGTATCTATACCGGGGTTCCGTGTGAGGTGGCCGGTAAGCCGATTCCAAGAATTTGTCACTCCACTCGCCAGCAGCCTAAATACTCAAGCTAGATTGCACCTCCGAAGACGTCCGGGAGCCGCCAAAACCTCAAACCTTCGCACCAATACATGTGCATGTTTGCCGTGAAGGGTACTATTGTTGATATAGTTCAACGTGATCAAGAATAACGAAGCGTTAATTCGAGCTTGTAAAGTTCACTGCCGTGGCACAAGGGGGACAGTAGTAGAGATTGTAACTGATTATCTTCCAGCCGCTCGGGATGCTGTCTGTCGACGTGAATTCACTTCCTCGAGCACACCTGAGGCATCTGATGTTGATAACGGTTGCTTGAGAGGTGGACATTGTGCATTTGTACCAGTTGAACAGCAGAAGACTTGGAAAGTTGACAGCTTAGGAGGAGTTGAGCCTAATGATGTACAGTAACGCTATGCGGAACACACGTTAGACTGCTGACAGGGTTGTTGGAATGACTACTTTAGGGCCGCATACCTGCTACTGTATCTTGCATCTAAAGCGTGCGATAAATTTTCCATGAAGTCGCTGAGCTCCTCAATGCCAACTGAGCCACCCGTAGTATTTATGTCACCATGCTACTGTACTGTACTGTACAGTACACCTCAGTATTAAGGAGAGCTTGAAGAAACAGCACGATATGGCAATTTACATATAGCCCTCTTGTAGTACAGTCACGTGGTGTTGCCACTTTCGGCTCCCACCATCCCCCCAACTTTTGAGGGGCATTGAGGGACTCCAAGGCAGGCCTCAGGTGCCGCTGATTCAGCCGCAACTGGAGAACTCAACCAGGCTATGACCAGTCGGCAGAAAGGCTCGCCCAGGGTATAAATAACGCTCAATCTTGGGCTTCTCCGCTTCCTTACCCAGCTGTCAGACGGTGCCCAGTTTCACTATTTGTGAGTTGAAATGTCGTTCATCAGCAAAGAGGTTCCAGGAAGCGCAGTTTTCGATCAGGAGCAAAGGATGAAAACTTTCATGTCTTTCATGGCAAAGAAGCAATGGGAGAAAGTGCGGGACGAATTCAATCTGAGGCGACATGACACCAATATGGCGCAGTTGGTCAATGACCTTCCAGAAGAATGGCGCAAAGAAGTACTCAGGCAGCTGGACCAGAATGGCATACCTATCGATGAAACCTGGGAGCTACTACAGCGAGGCAGATTCTTCAACGACCCAAATGAGGTTTTCCCGTTAGTGGCAACGCCGTGGCTTTTACAGGAGTTGCCTAAGTCTATGACGACGTGCAATGCTTGCGAACATAGATTCGCGCGTGGAGAAAGCATCATTAAGAAAGCCTGTGGAACCCATGCACTGCACCGCCGCTGCCTCATTGCTAGGTTGAACGCAAATGAAGATCCGCTCTACGGGCCATGCGAATGCAACAGCGGGGGGTATGGTTCCCAGATTTGGAGACTTATTCTCGACCAAGGAAAGCCAGCCACACCGATGCGAGTGAGCCATTTGCCACGCCATATGCCCCGGCCACCAACCCCTCTGCCTCCCACGTACGAGCCGGATGAGGGCTCACAATGCACATCATCTTCTGACTCGGACTTTGAGCCTAACCGGCTGTACGTATCTGATTCTGATACCGCCTCCAGATCAGACTCGGATGGAGCATCCGCACATGGTTGGTTCGGTTGGTCACCTAGCACTTCCCCGCCCATCAGCCCGACTCTGACCGCGGCAACCAACCTCAGCTCGCCTTAAACCAATTAAACCAAGAGGTGGAATGACGTAGTGGTTCAAAGTCCTATAATTCCTTCTTTAGCACTATACATGTCGATTTAAACCTCGTTCCGTTGCTGAGGTGTGTTGTCCGTAAACTGCATTTGAATGCAACTTGGAATACCCAAGTTCTGGAACATTTGAAGAATAGGGCTGCATCTCAAGTAGGCGCGCTAAAGGAAACCGATAGTTGATGACACGCAGTGGATCTCAAAGAGGTCAGAGTATTTGATTCAGAAAGCTAACCGTAGCGCCATTATAAGTCTACCACTCTCTCCAGCCCGATTTTACTTCTCTCCAGTGTGTCACCCAGTACTTGCCGTACTCATCTTTAGTTACAATGTTCCTTAGTCGAGTGTTGCTTTTCTCGCCTATGAGGACCCTGTAAACCGGTTTACCATCTCCAAGCCGCATTCTGATAGAGCATATATCTCTAATTGCTCTCTTTCCGGCAATGGACTGGCCCTCGACCCCCCCAATGTCTCCCGGTCCGACATCGCATATAGCGTTTTCTCCGTAGTAGAGGAGAGAAGTATGCATCTGACCACCTTTGCGTGTGAAAAGTCGGCTCGGATCACTGACGTGCAGCCACCCCGTACTTGAATGCCCCCTTAGGCATTCAACGATGTTGAGCGTGATTTCGGACCCAAGAATATGAACCTCCCCTTCACGCACGAAGCGAAAACTTTTCAACGATTCAAGCAGGTTACCTGCGGAGTATTGGAGCTCGCCGCTCCAGTCGTGCACGAGCAGCACGAGGTAGGTGTCATTGTCCTTACGCCCGCAGGAGTGTTGCCTGCCAAGCGCTCGGAGCCTGTTGATGAGACTGTTGATGCGAGCTGGTAATACGAGGCGAGACTTTTTGTCGCTGTGAAGCACTTCTTTGAGTCTCCATCCGACGAGAGTGGGCAGGATTGTGGGCTTCAGGTCTTGGAGCTCTTCCATTTCTCTCAGCCACGTCGAGTCTTCCTTGAAAATCTTGTTCCACAACGGTGGTACCGACTTGTGACTATCATAATGCTGAGCCATGGGAAAGAACTCTAGGCGAGACTGTTTCCGGGCCTTGAGGCTTATGCAGACAGCTTTGTCGGACACCGTCACGCTGCGTTGTGGTGCCAAGTTTTGTCTCGTGGTTGCAACCTGAGCTCGACGGGGATGCGGCAGGGAATTTGCAATACATTATACCAATGATATTCTCGACAGCTGCGAAACCGGCTGAATGATCTTTCCTCCTATTGACGCTAACCGCATCCCAGTAAGACCGCTACCATTCCAACACGGAGTAAATAGCCAGATTAGTCGCAACGCGTCGTAACGGGCTGAGCCCATGTGGCTCTCGACCCGCACAAACCTTGGAGCTCCGTTTTGCAAGCCGTGCCAACCTCATAGCAGTGCGGTTCATATAATATGTGTGATATTGCTTGGCACCGTTGAGTCTCATGTATTGGCTGCCATAAAGCTGAAGCATGCTCTAGGAGCTTCACCAAGGTATCGCTCACCAATGCAACAGCATAGCACTTTCCTCACCTGAAGAAAACAATGAACTCAACACACATCTAAAATCGATGAATCGTACCAATCGTCCGCCGTAAGTGTATTCATTTATCTTGGTTGTGGGAGTGACCGCGTGCCTTCTTTCCTTATCTGGCTTGGACAGGCTGCCCTGTGCGGTACGCCAGTTTAGTTGTAGATATAGCACTGTTCCGTAACGTATCTAGCAGTTTCTTGCTATTCTCCCATGCGGTCGTTTCTGATCCTCCAGCCAATGTGCAGTGCTTCAGCACTAAGCTATTGCGGAGCCTTCTCGCGCTGGAGACCTGACTTTCATGCTCTAGCCGGGAAAGAGATCATGAACTCAACTCCCGCCAAAGCAGAGAGGAGACCCGACCCACCATAACACATTGGTTGCATCAGTTCGGATCCTGGTACATCCATGGCCCAGCTACACTTTGCTGAAAATCGACTATAGGTGGAGCGATCTGATTCAGCAAGTGAATGCAACTCGCCAAACAGGCGTCTTGGTTGTACGTTTTCTGCAAAGTCACCTGTAACTGTTGCGACAATGATTCGCACTGTTTGTTGAGGCACATAAGCTCATCCCTCAGATAAGAAAGTCGCTCTGCGCCTTCAGCAAGTTTCTCAGAGCAACAACTCATTTCTTCGAGTTTATGATCTGCAGTTTCCCTGTGCGGGATGCTTATCATCGGAAGAACGGGCTTGGTTGAACTGACTTGGGTAGCTTGCGGGATGTTTGTAAGTTCAACTATAGATGAACGAACATGATCCATCGTACGTCTGGGCACAGCCTGGAATGTACGCCCAACACTCTCGCAGAGATACTTCCATGACAACATGGCCTGCCGGCTGAGGTGTTTGGAGAATATACTGGATAGCTCTTGTGGGTATTGCCACTTGTACGGATCCCTCCAATCTGTGACGAGCCGCACTTTTGAGGGGTCAATCCGCTTCCCTGTCTGGAGTTCTTGATGGCATTAGTCCTTAGGCCTAGGCTCTTTTAGCACAAACTCGTACCTCTGTGGGCTGCTAGAGCATTTCGGCACTTGACCCGCGTGGTGTCCCTGTGTTTGTGTTGGCCTCTCTGGCTTGAACTTGGTGATATATTTCGACTCTTCATTGCCTCCATGTCTGGTTCAGTGAGATATGCACTTGAAATTGATGGCGCGTGCGCTAGGCTTGAACGTCTGTGTTCGGCCGCAAGGACATGTATCATTTATAATCCCTCTAGCCATGCTACTGTGCACCGCGGCCTTCTACGGGATGCAGCCGGTCATAATATTGTCTCTGGCTAAGGCTGTTGGGATATACTGGGGCTGCAGAAACGCACTATTTGTAATAATGTGCTGCTTTTGTACTATATGATACTGTACTGTACTGTATTGTTGTCCAGGTACAGGTATGTACCCTAGGAGAAGCGGTAGCCGGCAATGCGCGCAGGGAGCCATCGCCCGCTACCCTGCTCGTACCTTACAGTACCATCGAACTTTCAATGTCCGGTGTTAGCTTGACAGCCGCTTCTACTGTTCCGCGAAAGACAATGGAAGCCAACTTTGGCCATAACATTTAGTACGAGGGGCATGAACCAGACCTTCGTGGGACGTCTTACGCTGAAATGAGCCGTTTAGAAGCAAACTTTGTGGCACACCGTGAATATGTACAGTACTCTACTGTAACTCAAGATTCATTCCTTTCAGAGGACTCCCGAATACTTCAATACATCTAATGCTTGGGCAGGAAACCGGGACAACGGCAATGGCACACCGCTACCGTCAGCGCAAACGCATAGTCGACCTCCCGACAGAACTTGTTATCAACATCTTGCAACATCTACCTGATTTTAAGTCTCTGAACAATGCGTCCCTCGCTCACCGAAGCTTCTACAGGGTGTTCATGGGTTACAAGAACTTGCTCTCGACCAGCATTCTGAGGAACGAGCTAGGATACGAAGTTTTCATACACGCTGTCGTTAGCTACTTGATGGCTCACACTACTAGGACCACATGTACCGCCCGTACGCTTCAGGTGGCTGACCCAGCGAGATGCTTCGAGCTGGTCCGTGGAGCTCGTGAAGAAACTGAGAAAAGACCACTTCCAGCGCGAGTCGCAGCCCGCATATCACAACGTCACAAGAAAACCATAGAGCTATGTGAGCTCCTTGTAGGGACGACTTCCCCTATGACAAACTTCCCTGCGTTCCAAGGGTTTGGGTCGTCTGACTCCGAGAAAGAGCGAGTGCAACGGGCTTTGTACCTTTACGACGTGGTGGCGAATCTCTGCACGAGAGAACGCGGCCTGTGCTTGCTGCCGAGGACACATATGAAACTTGTATTGCAAGACTTCTGCAGGCGGCTTCTGCAAGAGTTGTTAGCTCCCTGGGAGCTGCAACAGATTGTTGCCATTCAGTGGTACCTCGACCGAGCTTTACTTAGATCATGTACGTGAAACAAATGTGGCGCGAGATTCCACTGACATGAATGGCAGACGCTAGGTCGCTGGGAGTTGAGGATGACGTTATACGTCAAACTTCCAGCAATGATCTTGACTCGATGCACCGTTGGCTGTGCAATCCATGTTCCCTGGAAAGCAGCTCCGTACGAGCAGCGCCCAGGAACTCAGCTCTACAGGGCCATGGCGCAGTGTTCAGAGCGCTCCTTGACATGGCTATGGCCGTAAGTAAGCAGCACGAGTGGCCATGTTGCTACGACAATCATGTCTCTTTCAGTCGAAATGATGAGCCTAGCTTCAGGTCCTGGCGCAGGCTCGAGAATAATATTTCGGAGATATTGGACGGTATTGATTTCTGGAGTGGCTTTATGCGGCCCGAATTGACCACTCAAAGAAAAGAATTCTGTCATTGGGGTTTCATATTCTGGGATGAAGACCGCTGGGAACGTCTTACCGCGATAGAGTCTCAGCCAGAGGTGCAGGATACTGTCCAGGAGTCATCTGACCTAGACATGCTGATAGTCGAGGCGCTTGTTTTCGAGAATATTTTGAGCAGTATATCCTCCTCAGCAGACTAATAGATGTTTACTAGTTGTTGCACTTGAAACTGGGAAACGTGAAAATTGGGAAGTCTAGGACCTTTACCCTGTAAAAGTGGTCTAGTTTGTATACTGTAACTAAGGCAGCAAACATCTGTAAAATTGGTGTGAGATGTTGGCTTGGGTATGATAGAAGGCATTACGTTCAGCGTTACGTGATATTGGGCGAAAGTGCAGTGGAAAAGAGAAAGTCGGCACATGTAAAACTCACATGCTAGCCTGTTTGGCAGCGATCGTATCACCTCCTCAGAAGAACTTGGCGGGTGAACCCAATGAGGCTTCATGACCGGTGCCCCTAAGGCTTTGATATTTCGCTTGCAGTTTAAAACCCAAGCATCCGTGCGGGCACCACTGATCCAGCTCCTTCGCTCGATCGAGCCCGCTAGTACTTACCCGCCTTATCAGGTCTAACCCGAGACCTAAATTCCAAATCCGTGACGACCTAGCTGCTGTTTGCGCCACCTGAATAGCCGCCGGGTCAAGCAGCTCAGAAGTTACAATAAGCAGCTGCTCGGGCACCGCCAGGGCATGTGTGACGGTGACAAGGCCCGCGGTGGACAAGGCGCTTTAGCCGCTGTGATACGGCCTCAGATGCGCTGACGCTGACTTCTTCGTCATGGCCGGGCAGGCCGTCCCAACACAACGTCGTTTTTGGCTATGATGCGCTCATGTCGCTCCAATGTGTTGGAATCCTTTCCGAGGTACAGTACAGCTCCGTGTCGTCAAGCTTTCCGTTATGAAACCAGCCGTTAGAGAAGAAGCCCTCAAACCACAGCCCTCGCAGGGCGTAATCTTCTGGCCAGGGCCTGGATCCTCGCCATTTTTCTCTGGTCCCAAAGATTGCTGAAGCAGGTATGTAGTTGAGCATAATGGGAGTAAGCTTCTAGGGATACCTGCCCTTCAAGCCACCCGGCCGGCCGCGAGTGAGCCTCAGCGCCACCCCTCTGGGAAACTTGCCACGGACTGCATCGGCCGGACTCAAGGTGGTGACGGTGACGGTGCCGCCATAAAAGGGACGCGTCTAACTATTGACCAGTCCAAATGTACACCCTAAGCCGGCCGCGAGGGGAAAGTGCCGCCTCTAGACTGACCGACATGCTCCGCTCTTTCGAGCCACCATGGCATCTCTGCGGTGTCGTCTCGAGGCGCCCGCGTACCGCGGCACGGTGACCGGGCCGGCCATGGTGCGAATATAGTTCTGTCTCTAGACTTGGCTGTGGTTGCGCCCTACGCTACAGTCGACCGGCAACTCCGGACTCGATTTACGCGTTGCTGCGACTCATCCCCGAGACGCCGCCGACCATATCTTACAAGAAGAGAGGCGCCACGCGACTCCAACGCCGACACAACCACGCGCAATCCATCCATGAATAGACAGGTTCCATGAATAGACAGGTTCCGCCAAAGATATTCGGTCGCCATGCCATCGGCGAGTATCGTCGGGGAGGGGCTCCGCTCCTCGCGCACAACATCCGGCGCATACACGGGTGATTCGGGGTCTTTGTAACTGTGTATTTAAGGTATCCGACAACCCCAGCGCCGCTCGGCCTGTGAGACGCTGGGACGGCATTGCTTCGTCGCCAGAATCGTTTCGAGCCGAGTGATTCTCGTATGCGATACCCTCTCGGGTAGCTTGTTCATGTCGCTAAGGATGCGTAGCGGATGACTGGGCTGAGGGATTTGTTGACGGCGCGAGACGACGAGACCATCACCGAGCGCCAAGCCACCATGAGTGGCCAGACGCCGACGAGAAGTTCTGCTGCTTCGTCGAACTGCTTCGGGTATGCTTCGGACGTTGATATTGGCCCCGCTGCAGGGTGACCCCACGAAGCACGTGATTCTACGATAATCCCAGCGGAAGGAATGCTAAAGGATTGGTCGCCTGATCAATCCGAATCACGCCCGAGCAGACTACCGGCCCCGAGAGTAGCACGAAAGTTACAGCGCATGATCGGAACGAACGAGCACCCGGCGAGCCAAAACTTGCATCGAATTTGAAGCAATATGAAAGTGATCCGAAGTTCCGACGAGGTTCGCCACGTGGCAAACCAGGCCCAGTTCGACCTCAGCCGGATGACACAGCTCCAGAACACTCGGGGTGAACGGACAGGCGGGCGGGTGTTATTGGGTCCGAAGCAGCCCGTGATCATAAAGCTTGAAGCAATGGTTACCAGCGAAACTGTAAGTATGACTGACCCGAGAGTGCTTCCGCCAACTTAAATGTTGTAGATTCCGGTGGTTAAAAGATATGCTGCCGACGAGCTTGGCAGACCTCTGCAAGAGCACGGTGACTTTCCTAAACCCTACCTCGGGCCCGAGGTGATTTGCCTTAAACATGGTGAATCGCCAGAGGTGTTGAAAGATCGTCTGGTGTTTCTTGTCGTTCTACGACGACGAACCTGTGAGGAATTGGCAAACCAAAGACCGGATGTAGTTGAGCCAGGAGCAGATGAGCAGGAAGCGGAATATGAATATATCGTAAAGCGATCAGTTTCTGGGCCTTTGATGTTTGTAGTAGGAACTGTGCGAGTAAGAGTAGGAGACTCGATATTGCTCGATCAGGAGGGAGAGCGGCTCTATGGTAATCTCAAAACACGACAGGGCGCAGAAGAAGACGAAACGTTTTTGCTGTCAGTGTACCGCACTCTCTGAGCTCTATGGCTGCCTCCCGGTAGGGCACTATATAGCCTCAAAAGCCAAGATTACGCAGACTGGCGAGTATGTCGAAACTGTTGATGGGAACCCCATCGAATCGCTTGTCACAGATAGGGAGCGCTAGGCGGAAATGTTAATTGAAACCGTCAGTTGAAGCTGCGTGTGGGAGCGTAGGAACGTACCTGGGAAATTTATATGCGCAGACGTGTGCACGGGATGCCCGAGAGCTGCACCGGACAGCAGATCTTTCATCAACGACGCCGATACGGCCATGCACTCTCCCACGTTATCGTGAATCCATTGTGAGGTAACGCCTTGCAATCTGGCACCTACCTCGCTGAGTCCGATCGCATAACAGACCTCTTGGCAGCTGAGGACGTAAGCATCTACACTTCGAGGGCGGGGCCTGGCCACGTACGAATGGTTGGTTGCGCTTGCTATCAAAAAAGGAGGAAAGTAAACCGGCTCCTCACTCTTGGAAGGGAAGAAGTCGCTATAGTGCGCAGAGAAAAGGTCGTAAACGTTGTTGGCGATATTAACTGATTTCGCCTGAAACTGTGCAGCTCTCGACAGCAGAAAGCGGATGGCTGCGGCGTTTAGATCAAGACTCAATGAACGGGTCAAAAAAGGCACATACCGCTGTATGAGTCCGTGACGTGAAAGGCTGCTGTTCCGTGACGGGGATACGCACGGTTCAACACTGCGCTTATGACGGGCACTGCTTTCGCTGAGCGCGAGCTCTTTATGCCGAGACCATGTGGCAGACGCGACTGGAGAAAGAAGATGAGACATGCGAGGAAGTACCAATTATACCACAGAGCTCTCCACGCTATTTCCTCGTCCTTGGCCGTGTGAGCTGTATCTATGACTGCCATCGGCTCCCTGTGTCTGGTCGTCGCTCGTTCTTCGTTTCTGGCTCTGTCTGCAGGTTGGGTCTCGGCATCGTCCTCTTTCACGTGCTCGGTGTGTTTACGACGAGGATCAAGCTGCTTCTGGACAGAGTCTGCTAGGCTGCAAAGTCGCGCATGAAGATCTTTGAAGCTCTGTGTGAACGGTTCCTCCCGCATCTTCTCAGCGCTGAGTTCCCCAAGGGACCGGAGGAGATCCGAGTACTGGGTGAGTACGTCTGAGACTTCTTTGTTGGGTCTGAAATCCGCAAGAGACAGTCCGAACCCCTGGGCCTTGAGCGTTTGGTCGCCTCGGTTCGCCTCTGCCGCCAGCTGCTGGGCAGCGAATTCCCAATTCTCACTCATGATTTGCACCAAGCCAGGGTCGGGGCGGTATCTCAGGCGGCTGGGTCACCGGACCCCGGTCATACGTATTGCTTGTGTTATCCCGCGCCAAGGTACCGCTCAATGAGGGAAGAGAACTCAGCTCACCGCTGGCTACGGGCAACAAGGGGGGGGACGCTGAAGTGATCTCTGCGGGCGGGGGAGAGCGCGAAACAAGGAACCCTGGCATCCAAATTTTGGTGGGGTAACTCGGCTAGCTAGCGCAAGCCATCGGGAAGGGTTAGACCGCGTCACTAATGATGGATCAATTAAAACGACATGGGAGTGGCCTACCCCTTCCGACCGGTCCGCGGGGCAAAGCGAGAACATGCTCCACGCTCTCAATTAAGCAGTGATTGGCTCAGGCGCTTCAGTCGGAACGTTGGCGGCCGGTGGTACAATGGCATGGGCAGGCGCGATGGAAGATGGTGGGCTCAACCCGACCCCCAAGGCATCGGCGTGGCAATCACAACGGCATGGCTTCGTATCTGCACGGTGATCTTCCTACGAGACCTGAAGGTCGGTTGAGCACGCCAATATCCACATCTGCTGCTGGAACCTAAAAAATGTGCTGACCTCTAGCCGGCCGGGTTTCTTGGCCCTCCTAACGAGGCAACCATCGGCGTCGAGCTGTTCTTTAGTGCCGCGGGCAGTGCATCGGGCCCCCTTGGCGGCTGACTTGAACATCCATGTCCGTTGTTGTTTCGCTACGAACAGTGCAGAGCTTATGTACAGAGCCAAAACGTGGCTTCTGCGAGAGGTAGAGAACGCCCGCAAGTGGCGCAACTTGCTTCTTCCATGGAGTTGGTGTGGGGTCAGCTATGCCGCTCATGACATTGAGGCACCATAAAAGTATCTCCTGTATGCCGCCACCCACCTCCACTTCTCGCTGCTTCCGTTCGTCTCACCAACACTGATCTTTCAGCTGCTTGTCGCGAACGTCAACAGCCAAGCCAGCACCCGTGGGCCAAGCTTCCGTCTCGGGCGGCACCTTAGCCATATCATATTTTGCGAGCTGAGAAGATTTGGGGAGACCCTTCCGTGCGAATGGCTCAGCAGGCTGCTGGCAGACGAGGCACGCAGACATATCCCCCAACCCGACCACGGGCCTTCCAGACACCTAGCCTGCGGTCAGCGGTTCGGTACATTCAACAGTCGTATAAGTATTCATATCGGGCCGTATCATCGCACAAAGCGGACATGGCTCATCGTCTTCAATGTGAGGGAGGCCTAGAAGCGGGATGATGATACTTCGAAGGTGCCGCCCCAAGGTTCTCGGGGGCCCTCGAAGTGCTGGGCACCTGATCTTGGACATGCTTCCTTACTTCAGCATCAACATTCAAGCATGCACTGAGCTTGTATCATTAATTCAATTATTTCGCCGGATTCTACGCTCGTACAATGCAACCTCCGACACGATGGCGTGTCTGTTCTATCTTCCCTCCTCTCGGCGGACACAGATGCTGCATCGCTACTCGATGCTTGCATTGGTACCTGGCCACCGCCCGTAAAGTGGCTGGACAGACCTGGCGGGCTGCCAGATGTGCTGGTTCCAGGCCGAAACGTGCTCCGCTCCCATCAGCCAGCTGCTTTTCCTAGACCGAATCTCAAACCTCGTGCCTTGAAGCCCAGTAAATCCCTCTAGACCAGTCCGAAGCGCTATCACAAGCTTCGACATTGTGACTCAAAACCGCATTCCTCGAAAGACTGCAGAAGAGAGCTTCAATCGCCCCTGCAACTGGCTGAACTGTCGCTATGGGGAAGTAGAGGCGCGATCCCATTGATGATGCAAAGCCAGACTCCTCGAAAGAGGTGTGGAGCAGTGCCCCAGAAGTGTCGGCTCACAGCATGGGCGATCGTGTGAGACGCCGAACTATAGAAAGTGCGTGTGATGCAGTTGGCTTGGCAAGGCTAGCTTACTTGAGCAATGGTCGGCGGAGATCGGCGGAGGCCGGATGCGAGGGATCTGGTTGCGGCGCGGCTGGGCCAACCCGTAAGCCTGGAACCAGGACTGATTCACCTAGAACAAGGGTGTGCCACAAAGTCAAGCGAACTGCCTCGGGATACGAAGTCGCAGGTAGATGCCGGGTGGTCGGCCAAACCCATATGAGATGTGATGCTGCGCATGTGCTGAAAGTGCAGGATGGTGGGCGTCAGTGGGAACTTTGATGTAGGTGGGCCACCCACCACGCTCTCGTAAGCCCGGGCGGAAAACCGTCACACCACCCTGGGCAGAAACAATGGCACCTGGGCTAGACCGTCAGCACCAAGACCCACCGATAATTCAAGGCCAGGATTAAGCGGCTGACACCAGGCCCCACTACCCGTCTTCCGCGTTCAACTCTGTCCGCTGGCGCAGAGTACGCTGGCAGGCGTTCCGACTCTCTGCATGTATATATGTTCTGCATCATCAGCGCAAGCTACAGGCCATGCAACGCCTTCCACGCGTCCACCGTCAATTAAAAAGTGCTTTGTAACAATGGCTACTCATGGCCATATTGCTTTTTGTGGTGCGAATGGCGAAGACCTGCGCCTTGTTGATGATTCAAAGCTGCGGGTACATCAACCTTCACTCATTCGTCCGACTGAGCAGATACTGATGGTGTCGCAAGTGGTTCCTAGATTTGTTTCCGACGTGGCTATCAAGTTGTTTGGGCAGGTCTGCGCACACAAGGTTATCTGCGAAAACTCGCCGCCTTTTATCCATTCTAACAAGAAGTCAGATGCAAACCGGAGACCAAGTACCTATTTCGCAAATATATTCCTGGGAGTATCACAGACGTGACGTTGGCTCTCCCGGTCGGATTTGGATCTGTCCTTCTCCCAGGGCGGAGCACGAAAGTATGGCAAGCGACGTGGGTGGTTCCTCCATTCTTTACTACGCCTTCATTTCTGACCGACTCAGACATGTTCTAGCAGCCCTTCAGCTAGCGACAGCAAGTAAGGACAGTTCTGTTGAGCACGGCAGGCGCCCTGGCATTAAATATGCTCTTTGCCTTGTAACTGATGTCCCGGCCCATGAGGATCTGGGCTCTTGGGCTGCAGAGGTCTCTTCCACGTTGTGCGACGATGGATTCGCTGTCCTGTGTTGTAGCACTGAAATCGCCGGTCCGCTCACAGGAGAGTTGCATGATGCGAATTTTGGTACCCGAATTGTTCCAACTCGGAAGTTTTTTCCAGGACATGTCGGGGATAGGTCAGTTGCCGTGATCTCCGTTCTGATTTGGTACAGTACTGACTGCCTCGTAGCATGACTGTCGTTGTTCATAGGACTATGAAAAGCGTTAAGGTCAACAACGGCAAAGGCCAAAAACTTGATCGCACGGCTTCCCAGCAAACGCTGGTCCCGACGACTTCTGACAGTACTTGTAGCGGCCAAAAAAAGACGCAATATGTTAGGGACTGACATGAAAGATCAATCCCTCAATAAGTTATACTGTACCACTCAGAGCAAGACTTCACACAACCCAGCGCTGCGCGGAAGAAGATTGATCTTAGGTTTGAACTGTTCAACTGCTTTTGTGGTATTTGCTCAGAGGAGTAGCTTCGGAAGAGGCCATGCTGAGAGCTTTCTCGTACGATTGATACGCTGTGTGACCTCGTCATGAGGGCTGCGTAGGTTCTGCGCTCTCCATGTTTTTGCTGCGCTCCCGCAGGAATTTGTCTAAAGTTTGCCAGTAGAGGTACTGTGCTGTAGCCTCCTGTTAATACTGTAGCGTAGAACCAGTCGGTCGAAGGACTGAGACGTGCCATGAGACGCCGCAGTAGAGTCTCTAAGGCCATACAGCCCAACATCATTGCGGGCGCCGTAATTCCGCCCAATTGGCGAATAGTCAAGTATAAATGTTGATGTAAAACCTGTAAGTAACGGCGGTAAGCGCTGCGACGAGTGTGGGTGTGTTCTAACATCATTTGGCCTCTAGATAGCGGCTGAAAGAGCCATTTCTCGCGTTTGCTGCGAGGCTAACAAGTTGGTAGAGCGAGTATGGCGCAAATACCGAGCATTATATACTCATCATCATGTCCATTAGCAATGTAGAACAATCTCAAGTGCTTCCGTCCCACGTTGTACGCCTCCACTGGCTCCGTAAAACCGACATTGTTTAGATATGGGTGCCACAAGCAAACATCAGAGTGTGAATACGACACAGGAGGGACCAGGCAGAAGCTACCAACAACTCTTCGCCTCGTTGTCGGAGCACATGATGCCTGAAAGCAGAGAGTTTGGACGTTGGATGCACTCCGCTTACGAAGCCGCGATGTCCAGTATTTTCACCTTATGGACCTCGCTTGTGCCACCACAGCGAGCTTGTTTTCCACGATCAAGTACTTTGAACCTCAGTAGGCTGGCACTTGCTATAGGGAACTCGTTCAGTACCTCTCGGTCTGCATTTACAGCGTCTGTGCTCTACCTTGTCGGCACTTTGGGCGTGTCTTGCGTATGCTGGATGTGGCGCCACGGTTGGCTTTGGATAGGGTGGCACGTTGCCCTGTAAGTTGGTGCATCTCTCTGAGATTTTCAGACTAACAACAATTTAGCTTTTCCATTTTTAGTTCCGCCAGTGGACTTTACGCCACGCTGACTGGCTTGCAAAAGCTTATCAATGTGTGCAAAGCGATGATGGCATTAAGCAGCTGGCTTCTTTACCCCCTTGCAGCATATCTGATATACGAGAAGACTAGAGAGCCGGCGAGAAAGATACTGTCTAGATAATCGTTCCCATTTCTACTCCGAGATATAGTCACACCTGGCTCAAGGCAACACGAGAAGTAGCTGTTGGTCTTTCCTCAAACTATCGAGCGTTTCGTTATAGAGAAAACGGTTACAAACTTAATGCCTCGCCCAAAAGCGTAGAAAAGAGTATACAACCCCCGCGGTGGGCGGCAGCGAATGTGTTATATACCAGCTGCACTCTATTGGCTTCAAGGTTCATTCGCCAGTTCCTTTAGTTACCTTACACGTCCTCGAACTAAGGTGTTCTACCACACGGGGAAAAAACGTGAGATTTACCAGGACTCGCCGTGACGCCGTTGCGAAAGCGCACTCGCATACGTCACTGTTTTCAGAGTTCAAGGACCTAAGGGCGCCCCTGCGAGGTCCGCTAGTGGACGGATAGACCAGCCGAGATTGGGGTCATGTTCCGGCGATGAAATAGAGATAAAGGAACTTTATGTAGCCTCATAACTCAGGCTGTGATTGGCTTGGGCAGCTCCCCATTCGTATGGACCACGGCATCCGACTTCGTGTATGCTGCCAGCAACTGGAGTCACAACAGATTGAGCCTAGGGCTCTCTGCAGGACACATGTAAAGTTTCTCGAGAACCCGCTAGACACTGATGAGCCGCGCTCGAATAGGTAGTGACATATGGTACCGCTGAATGATATGTATTTCCCGTCCGCTTGTTTCATGTTAGGCTGCCAGTGGTTCAGGCACAAATAGATGCGCAGCTGTGAGAAAGCTTTGTTTGGAGACCCTACAGGTCAAACCTGCCCTGATCATACTATTGTGCCTTACTGAGCGTAAAAGCGTTCTCGCATCCAGACGAAGCCAAGTTTGTGTCAAGATTCTTCATCTATCATCGTAAACATAGCAAACCAACAACGTCAAACCGAGCTGTTAAAAGCGGTTCTACATAAGTATAGCAAGATGATCTAGTCCACTGCAATATCCACACCCTGACGCGTCGCAAACCCTGGAGACCTTTACCATGGCATCAGTACAGTCATTTGAAAAGCCCGAAAATATCCAGTACTTCCTTGTAATCCTCCAAGGCTATAGTTCCCGAATAAACAGTCATCAAGATGCAGCCCGAGCTTTGTCCGAAGACAACAAGAGGCTCCAGGAAACGTTGGAAGAGCTGCAAAGGCAACAAAAAGACGGAGCACCTCGCCTCGAACTGCAGCAGAGGATGATACGCTGTCAAGATGAGCACATCAATTTGTTGGAAAATTCTCGATCAAGACCCGGACTTCAAAAACAGCCTCTCAGCAGCTGGAGATTTCCCTGCTCAACCGTCTCAAATTGGCAGGCCGAAGGAGTACCGGGAGCTTCAAACTCAATTGCACAGGACTTCTTGGATACAGACGATCGAAGAGAAACAATGACAAGCAAGAAGAGGAGGCTAGAGCCGCCCACAGCATTGGAGGAATGGGATAGAATGACTACGACAGGCTGTTGATATTCGGTTCACATGCTCAGGCAAATTTAGATGTTTGTCACAACCTTTTTTGCATCATGTAATAGAAGCGAGTCTTGAATCTGTATTGCCGGTGATGTCAAAATCAGTTTCAGTGATGAGTCAGGCAGTTGGGGCACCTGAAGCATAACCAGTACACATTGGCAATACTGTACAGCATCACAATATCACGCAGTATACAGCATGAAAAGCTGTGGCGGAGACAAAATTAAATCCCACAAACTATATCACCGTCTGTCCAAGGGACAGAATCTGCTCTCTGGGGTTATGTTTAGTCGTCGAAGTTTTCTGACGTTTCTAACATATGGGTCGCTTGCCTTGTCTAGATGCATGGCTATATCCCCGTCCATGGCTTCTTTACAGTAGTACACTGTAACAAGTGCTCAAGCTGTCCTTCCACTCCTCTTAAGCATGTAGTGCGCCCAGATACTGCGCCAGAAACCGCTGGAAAGAGCTGTTAGCAGGAATAGATGAGCAAGTACTGTAATTGTTCAGAGGATGCACATATTGACATTGCATGGTTTTTCGCAGGTTTTGGCCAGTACACTGCTTGTGTCTAAGCGCCGCTCTCTGTTGTTGCGTGGAGCCATTAAAGCCTTGCGCCAATTGGGCGACTGGAGCGAAGTGCAGCCTGCCAATAAAACCCTCCAAAATGGGATCAATATTTTCACACTTTGGTCCCAGGACTCAGATGTTCCTCCTTCGTCACAGAATACTTCTACCGCCCTCGTCCTGCAAAGGGTTCCATTTGGACGAATGAGAGTTTGCACGGTTCTCAACACTACTCCAAAATATATTCAAATACTAGACACCCTGAGAGATAACCTCTCGGAAGTCGGTCGCTATTGTGAGAGCCTTGAGAAGGGAGGACAACCAAACAAGGCTACTGTTGCTCAGTATGGACCGTACGAAGAAGATGCTCACCGAGAATATCTGGTCTTCCGCCAAAGACCAGAAACTCCCCTCATCGCAAGAAAGCATACAATTGCATTATGAGAGGGCCCGGTCCATGTGCAAATGCAGTGGTACGCAATCGGAGAGTCATTACCAGACAGCGTTGCTGACAACTTCAGGCCTGACAATCACGGATATCCGAGACTTGAGCCCTAAATTCTGGGACTTCCACTTCGATTGTAAGAAATAAAAGATGGCCACTGGGATCTTACTGACATAAAACAGTGATAGCCACTCGGGATATGACGGCGTTCATTATTGCCACGATCCATCTGAATCTCTGTATCGGAACACTAAGCGCTTTCGCAGAGGATCGGCCGGACTTGTCGGACCTTCTTAACGAACTACTAGATTTCAGAGCCTGCGGTGAGTTTATGCTTACTGAGCTCGGGCACGGATTAGATGCCCGCAATCTAGAGACGACAGCAACACTATTACCCAACGGATGTTTTGATCTGCATTGCCCGAACGAAGCAGCCTGGAAGGCTATGCCGCCCACCACCCCCTTAGGCGGCATACCCCGGGTCGCTATTGTCTTTGCTAGGCTGATAATCAATTCTGCTGATCACGGCATAAAGTCGTTCGTTGTACGACTAAGCGATGCGAACGGAATGCGTCCGGGCATTGTATCGCGTCTTTTGCCGACGAGGCCAGGAACGAAGCCTCTAGATCACTCCATAACAAGCTTTGATCATATTGTTTTACCGACCACGGCTCTTCTCGGCTCCATGATGAAGGCCAAAAACCTTCGGACAGATTTTCTAACGCAGATCTGGCGAGTCTCTATCGGATCCCTTTCTCTGTCTATTATGGGTGTATCCTCCATCAAGGTAGCCAGCCAAATTGCTCTTACGTATAGCCGAAGACGTATGGCAGCCGTAAATAACGAAACGAGATCTCCGATCCTCCGTTTTAGTACTCAGCAGCGTCCAATAATTCGCGGCTTGGTCTCCAGTTTTGTGCTGGATGCTTTTGCACGATGGACCATTCAAAACTTCATGAGTACGACACATGGCCGATGTGTTCGTCATGCACTTGCAACAATCTTCAAAGCCACAGTGGTCAGAGATTCGAGAATTCTCACCGAGCTGGTAGAACGCTGTGGATGGCAAGGCCTGTTTGCGTTCAATCAGATAAGCGAACTAGCTTTAACCTTCCAAGGCAATTCTATTGCAGAGGGTGATACGCTAGTTTTATGCATCAGTAAGTAACTAATGCCCTTTCTGCCGAGATTGAAACTGATGTGGTTCTTAGGGCTAGCATCGGAGCTGCTGGGCAATAAGTACTCGGTACCAGAGCCCAAGATGCCAGCCACACCTCTGGCGCGTCATGAGAACGGACTGTTCCGAGAGGCTGAGGACTTGCTGATCAATATTGGCGGCTACAAATGCCACCGTGACAGCTCATTCAACAAGCATATATTACCAATATGCAGGCAATTGGTTGAAGCCATTGGGTGCCGGATGGCCTTTGAAGCAGCACAAATGTCCGGAATCTCGCCCGTAATCCTCAAGGTATACGAACTACTCTCTATGTCAGCGGATTTGAGCTGGTATGTAGAGAATGGGATCACAACCCGAGCCAGATTTTCCGAAGCGCTCTCCAATGCCTTTGACGCCTCTGTTCCTGTTCTTCTGGCTCTGCAACACACTAATGGCACAGAGGCCTTTATTACGGCACCCATAATGACTTCAGGGGCTTGGAGCACTTTCATGGGGAGACTTCCACGTTTCGAACCTCTCAAACAGACTACAAGTGTTTCAAGCAAGTTGTAGCAAATTGGCGGGTCACCGGATGGCCGGTGGTAGGTGGTTCTTATAGCGAGCGACTGTGAGCCATGGTGTAACGCTACCGAAGCATTTCAGATGCAAGAACCCGAGTTCGCAGGCTGATGCGAGACTGAGGAAATTGTGGAGAAATTGTCACGTTGACTACCGCGGCACCGGCCGTTTCCCGTATATACAGCACGTTATCCTTACATACGGCGCTAGCAGGCCAGTTGCGGCTACAATGCCAACGTTGAGCAACTTCAAACAAGTGTTCAGCCAACGATAGGGCACCAAAATCCCAGACGACGCCTCAGACTAGTCAAAAGTATCCGCGAGTTTCTTCGTTTACATTCAATTCTCGAGCGGTATAGTAGATGCTTAGCGGTCTGACTTGAAAAATACACCGACTATGACAGAAGGCTTCCATCGCGCTGAAACGTCTGACGATAATGTGGAGCGGCCAATGCCATATAGATAAGAAGCGTCCTAGCATTTCGAAACAATATATCTCGTTTCAGGTCGCCAAAAAATGTAGCATGCCTAAGTATGGCAGGAATGTATGCGTGAATTTACATTTCCTTGGCCATCTTCGCTTTGGAAGTGGCATCCCTGGGTCCTATATTGTATGATTACTTGCACAGCTTGCAGCTGTTGATCTGATGGGTAAAGGTCTAGAAAAGAGTATGTCTAAAGCGCGTTCTACGTCCAGCCAACGTTTGTGTCGAGAGCCAATTTGACTTCTAAACTCGCTCAAGAACCGTTGCAAGTCAGGAGCGCATGTCTCGGTCTACGCCTGAACCCCGTCTAGAAACAATGCTTCCTAAACTTGATACCTCCTGTACAGTGGGGTCCGTATTGAGTGTCCCATTTTCCATTAACTAAAAGTTTATAATGGCACCCAATTATGGCTGAAGGTGGATCGTGTTAGCTTTAGCCGAGGCCCCCTTGTACCCTGCCTAATTGCCCTCAGAATTCGAGCAGCTGGAACGCGTCACGTCTGGCGGAGGGAAGTCAATTAGAAGCCGAGAGAGAGGGAAATGCTTTCCATACATCTATAACAGCTTTACAAGATGGCTTGATCTCAAATAAGCAATTTGTTGATTGAACTCGACCGCCTCCGTTGCTGGTGATACATGGAGCTTTGGCGTGTTAGGTAGGCCCCACTAACAGCCAAAATCGGACTCCGTTTGACAATTTCATTGATTGGGAAAAGGGACATTCAAAACGGACCCGACTGTACTGTACTCGCTATATTTGATTGATAACTCAAGACGTACAATAAACCAAAGTCCTAGCTAATCAGCCTATGTAGGCCTCAATGAGTCAACGTTTCAGGAACACGGCCTCATGTATATAACCCGTCGGTGAATATTCACTCGACATGCTGCCAAAAATTTAAAGGATGCTGTCATTCTATTTCCTTCTTTACGTTCTATCGGCACTCGCATGTGATTGGGACCCTGATATTGGCCTCTGGAGAGTTGCTCAAAACCAAACTATCTGGGAGGCAGCAACATATCTCAGCAAGTCTGAGAACGACGCTACGAACATTGTAAATGACATCATAAAAAAGAACCCTCAGATACCGAAGCCTCTTTATATAGTAGAGGGCCAAACCATCACCGTACCTCATGATCCTGTCACATCGCCGGCGTTCTGGAAGACATCTTATGGCTGTACATTATTTCTAGAGTTCCCTGGGCAAGGAACAGCAACTGAATTGGTTACACAATCTTCGGCATCGAGGATAATTTCTGGGGTTACGACAACGCAAGACTACGCAAGCTCATTATATTCTCAACCAACGGAACCGACACCAGCGACAGCTCGTCCAAGTTCATCCTCCACACAAACAGCGCCTTCACCACCCTCAGGACAGATGGATAGCATAGTGTGTAGTGACAATTTGGGACAAAAACGTGACAAGGGTAGCCAGCTAATCTGGAATCCTCTTTGCATACTTTTTTGCGGGCTACAATACCAGGTAATGCTACAGGGAAACAAGCCAAGCATTTCACAGCTTTTTGCTACGAATGGTAGCCTTTACTTTTTCTCTGCACAGTGGAATTCTAGTTGTGGGACAAACCAAGATACAATCACCACTGATGTCTGCGTGGACAAACTTACAAGAGTATACTCCAATTGTAAGCAAGAAGGTACTGTAGCTCCATCATTAGCCCATATTAACTCATGATTAGGCAAAGACCAGGACGGAGTCGGCCCCGGCGGCTTTATAAACTCCGGTTGCTTGACGTATACTTACGAGCCCCTGCAGATCAATTATCTCGGAGCTAATTATAGGTATTGTGATAAATAAACACCAAATTTCTTGTCTGCCCTTCGCTGCCTCCCCGTCCCAGCCAAGTACGGCTTCTACATCGCTGGAAATGGGCTACTTCCTGTTTCCCCACTTAGAAACGCCAATGACGCAGGGCCTGAGATATCTCTAAGTAGCTCCAGCATCAGACCGATTTCAGAGAGTATCATCTAAACCATATCGCCGAAATATGCAGCATTTAGTGAAGGGGAAACCACTGCGCCATGCTTGGGAAGAAAGCGCGGGGGAAGGCCCGGTTTCAGTGTACTTAACATGTGCTCAATCTCTCTCAAGAAGTCAGCAGGGCCCTTTGTGAAGAATGAACCGGCAAGTGACGGTAAGATGAGATGGTTGTATTAGTTTTTGCTAATGGCTCGTAATCTTAGCTTCGCTAAACTTCTCGATTCGAACGTCATGTCATGTTCTAATTTTACTATACAAAGGATACGACCTGTATAAAGGGTCTTGTGCTGTACATACAGTCAGTTGTCTTGTACAGTGTATCCGTAAGTACCCAAATCGTCGAGAAACGTATAAAGACTGGCGGAACTTCTTACCTTGTTGACACAGAATTGCGCCAGCTCATCGGAAATTAGCAGGCGACTGGAAACCCACGGCGACGACTCGACTTAGTGTACAGTAATGGTCAATGCACGATGTTTTGCGCGCTCTAATTGCTCGGCTGCCGCATCTGCCATACCTACCTACCTCTTGTCACGTTTGAGGCTACTTCAGCATTGGAAGATCTACATACCTAAATCGAATGAAACTTGGAGTTTGAAGTGTAGCTCGTATAGAGACTGCTGTACAAGTCTCTACTGCACGTGCTGCGGCCTCATTCAACAAAACAGAGGGGTCGAGCAAAGAACGGATAAGGAGGGGGAAAACTTAGGGATACAGTATCAGAATCAACGTCCGGTGGCTGTCTTTAGTCATAAAAATAGGTGCTTTAGGAAATTCCGGGTCTACGTGGACCGCTTTTTGAGCCGTCGTTGGCACGCAAGTGCTTTATAGAGCTCACTTCAAGCATTGAAAACACAGCTCACACCATAGTCCAGGAAGAGTAGATGCCACCTTGAATGTAGCTTGCGTGTATTTATAGCCTGAACGCTGGTCTTTGACGTTAGACAAACGCACCGAAGCTGTCCTTCTCGTGCGAAGATGTGACTACACCCGACAGTCGGCCAATCTATTGAACCAAGTGCTGACCTCACAGACAACTGTTATATCTAAAGATGCACATACTGCACTTCTTGTGCTCTATCTAAAAGCACAGAACTGGTCTAATGTAACCCATGTTTCTGGAGCTGTGACGTCCATGATGATCGGCCCGCGGTGATGCCTGCTATGCGCCGCGCCAGCCGAGACAGGTGCCTTGGCCGGGGCCGAGCGTGCCCTGTGAATTGCGAGTCACCTCTGGCCCGGGCTGCGGAAATTCCACGTCCTTGCCCTCGTAAGTACAGATGCCATTACCAACGTTTGCCACAAACATTGGCGGCCGCGCACTGAGCGGCTTTGATAGACTTCGCTTCTGCTGACCGGTAGCGTTGACGGTGATGGAAGCACAATTCATATACATTTCACGGTTACCCATTCTATTGAACCAAGTCCAGGCGAAAAGCATCTCGCCAGCAGGTGTGTCAGTAGGCAGAGTGAATGGGTACGTCGCATCGTTTGCAGCCGGGCAGTTGCCAATGTAAGAATGAATGACTTTCCACGAATTGCCACGGTCGAAAGAAACGGAGGCCTGGCAGCTGCCGCCGCCGTGCGTTGCTTCTCCAGTGAGGAGCAGATTGTACGTGTTCCCAGGCACCCATTGAGCAACCGGCGCACCTCCAGTTGCGCGAAGGCGCCGGGTATAACCCTTACACGGAAAGTCGCTGCCGTCTGCATTCAATGGAGCTCTAATGTTCCAATCAATATCACTACTTGAGTTCAAATTGAACTTAGAGCCGAAAGGCGGCGGGTGTTTCATTTCCATGTGAGCTTGGCAAAAGCCAGCTAGGCCCAGGAGCGAGACGATGGGTGTCTGCCTCATTGTGGTGCGCGAACTCAGGTCTCTGGATACAAAGCACGACGCTGGCTCGGTACAGTACAGTATGAGCTGTTAGGAAGTACAGTACATATCTGTTCAAACGAACTCTACGTATGGCCAAAACTGGCTCAATGGCAGAAAGGGGCAACTCGCTGCGACTGCGGGAGTGCCGTAGGATCCGTCAGCAGACGCTCACTTGGGATGGTTGCGGGCTTTTTGGCGCACAAAATGCGTCGTTCATGACTAATCCAACGGGGTTTTCGCCGCTGCGACGGGTCTGGACAGCCAGAACCGTCATTGTCGAGGAGCCCCTGTGGTTATATATAATTCTGAAAGAGGTATGTATGTACAAAGCTGTCGCCAAGGAATCGATGGTGAACAGCTTGTAGCGAAACAAGTCTCAATTGCGGCCGATTCGGGCACTCAGAGAGACTGAAAGAAACATCGAACATACCAACTCGGTATGCCCTGGAAGTTTCGCCAAACGGGGGCGGGAGATACTGTACAGATACTCACGATTCGACCGCGACAAAACCTACTACTGCAACAGCGTGTGCTGCATACGACGAGGTTACCGGTCATTCGTTCTGTCTAGGCACGAGTGCGACCTCGACCGCTGCCCATGTAGCTGCTACCGCAGGCTCACATGGGATTACCGGCCGACAAGGTCGAAGTTCTCAATGTCGGAAGCGGCTTGTGCGCTTGATGAAGGCACGTCACTGGGTCGCCGCTGTTATCGAAATTTTCGACCGGACAAGAGGCCCATTGTCACTGAGGCATGGAGACCGCTTGGTAGTGTCCATTGAGCCATATGCCATGGCCGACGACATTATCGCGATGCTGGCGCCGGAGCAGCGGAGGCACAAGATAATCGTACGATGGGGAGATGGTGACACCGAGGACCTCGACAACATGATCTCTGTGGACGATATTCGCCGGTTCGCAAAGCGACTGGACGTCAAGGACAGGAAGCGCGTGCGATGGGCGTAAGAAAAGTCAAACCCAGGATTATGAGAGTCTTGAACAGAACTCGATTAGACGCTGAAATGACATCAAGACCACGCAAGTGTGACCGGAGTGTGTCCAACTAGTCCGAAGGTGGTTCCAGTTGTCTTCGACAAGGTTTAGTAATGTCCTCGTTCGCGTCTACTTTCATAGGAGCCGTGGCGACTGCGGGCTGTGGCCTTGTTGCAAAGGCAGTATTACACTGATAGGCAGCTATCCTGTCACGAACAGCTCATTGACTTCAAAGGAAAGAACGAGGTCACGTTGTATGATGTACGCGACAATTGACTTCACTATGGGAGATGCTTCGTTCGGACATGCGATCGCTGCACATGTGCAGCAAGCCGTCCGTACCCTCCGCCGTGGCTGCTTTTCAGTCTCCCTGATATTTACCCCGAAGAGCATCACTTCTCTCGTTTCTGCGAACATCGTCAACCAACCTCCAAGTAGGCTCATCGCTTCTCTAAGCTCCTCCGCGGCGCCACTCTTGTGGCATATCTCGCCGGACTTGGGCTTAGTCTTTTGTGCTCAACTCTCGAAGCTCGCATCAACTCACCGCGTCGTCAGTCAACCTCTCGTCTCTGAAAAAGTCGGCGTGTAGTGCCTCCGTAGATTAGGCGGGCAAAGTGACGTTGCGGATCTTATGTATGCGAAGGCACGCCCCGCAGCTCGAAGTGCAGCACAGTGCCACAGTGCGAAGACTGGTTTGGGCATTCCTGGCCATGTCTCATATCCCTTGTCACTCGAAAGCGTTCTTTACAAGGGCCCTTGCTGGTGAGCCAAGGTCTCTGCGGGGAGCCAATTCCGCCAACGCCGGAGAGCTGCGGGTGCAGCCTCGCCTGGAGCCTGGATAGCCACCCCAACCTCCGACATCCATGTATTTAAGTGGGGCGCGGAAGACATCCGTTGCAGCATCATCAGCAAAGTTAGTCTACCGGGCGAGAGCGAGACAGGCAGGGGCCAGCGTGGCGCAGGGCGGTATTGTGCAAACGGCTTCCGGGCACAAAGGGTCGGAGCTAATGCATCTTTCAGGAGTGAGCAGGTCCGTTGGAAGCCATATTAAGGGTGTCCAATTTTGAGGCCTCCGGAGTGCGCCCGTGATTTACATTAACACCATTGGTGCCGTCTTGTAGGCCACCAATCTTTCAACTCGAAAACGCGAATGTCTGTCCTCCGATTTGTGCCTTGCTTGGCGCTTCTTCTCAAGTAACTGCACTGAAGCTCCTTCTCCGTATGGCGACTAGACATGACAGACCTGATGGTTTTCGTGGGGGTAAGTGACGCCAAGTTCTGTTTCCATTGTGAACCTTTACGAAAATAACCCTCGCTTATACGGCAAATGCCCACAGATAGGTGGATTCCTAGACAAGAGAACAATTTGCACCATGCCACAACAAACAGTCGAGATCTTGAGTTCCGAGTTAGCGCGTTAGAGGGATACAACGACGAGCTTCGCGCTCGAATTGAACATCTCGAGGTCGTTCTGAAGGAAGAGAGGCAGGCTTTCGAGGAAGAGAAAAGAGAGATGCATAAGACCGTCGAGCAGGAACTCAGATACTGGGACAGAGCGTTTCGGGAATCCCACGCTTCTCTTAAGAAAGTGATCAATCTCAAGCTGGAAGAGCTGGCATCTCGGAGGCACGCGGAAGGAGAAAGGCATGGCCATGTCGATTGTCGCGACAACACTCATACTTCTTGCGACGGAGAATTTGCTGATACGGGCACGCCACCCTACAGTCCGGCGCGAGCCAGAGACACGCCATCGTTTCTGAGTTCTTGACGTAACGTGGTTTCCGTGCAGTGCACGGTGCGCAGCATGTATATTTCTCAAGAAGTCGATAAGAAAAGAGGCATATAATGTACCTTCTTGATGTGGGTTTCATGATGAAAACAGGATGACAGCTAGGGCCATTCGAGAGTTGATTGAAACAGAACGATGAAGTCCGGCACTCGGCTTGAGTCTGGCCTAAGACTGTCGCTCGTCCGAGTGGCGAGGTGCATCCAGACCTGGCCCTGCGAACCACCTCGCTTAGCTGAATTCTGAACGCGAATACTCTGTACCAGTGTACCAATGTCTGGAGTACTACGCTCAATGACTGTGAGATACGTTTGGCTTCCCACCGCTAAATTTGGTGGGGGGGTGTCTTAGGCGCCAGGCGGCTGCCGCGGCGGTGAAAGGATCCTGGCGGCTACCGCTGTGACCCACCAGAATATTCAAGCCAGGATTCTCACGGGGTGTGGGTCGGGGCAACGACCAGCGGCTCGTCAACGGGCACAGAGCCTGGTACCCAATAGGAACTCTCAGAATATGGGGTTGTGGCATCGCTGTCGGTTTTGAACCCTGCAAGTGCCGCAGCGGGGGGGCCTGCACACCTTGCGCAACAACGGGAGGGGACTGTACCCGCCATCCAGCCATCCATGCCATGCCCCAACGACCGGTGCTTGGTTTGGGCCTTATGCCCCATAAAAATTTGAGGGTAAATGGTAAGTGTTGCCATGGGGGGGAAGCAACACAGCCGCTCTGACTGCGAGCGAAAGGTAACGATGGCTGAACGGAGTGCGCCTACAGAATGAGACCCAAGCGCTTCTCCCAGTATCGGCAGGAAAGGCGGCTGGCCCCACTAGGTTTCCCAGACCAGGGTGAGCGGTGAAATCGCGGAGCATCCCCGCCACAGCGAACACGACATCCGCCTCGGCTTACAGAGCTTGTCCACTCCCCACTGGCACCCGAGCCACACTTCATCCTAGGCGAAACAACAAGACATGCGAGGCGAACGGGTTGCGGTGAGCGCCAGGCAGCAGCGCGCCATTCAGGTTCCGAGATCGTCAAGTACCCTTGGTAGATAGAGTAAAAGCTGGGGCAACCACGGCCCAGCTCGAGTCCTGCCTCCGCTTGCCAAACCCACAAGGCTCCCTTGAGGCGGAATCCATCTTTTGACCTACGCGCACTTTTGGGGTGGTAGTTGGGCATATTTTTGCTCATGCTCCCGAACGTAGGCATCAGTTCCTTCACTGCTGGGGTGCCATTCACGCCTAGCAATCACGCAAACAAATGCAAAGACGTAACCACAAGCCACACTCTACGAGTGCGGCAGAGGTTACGCAATACGACACTACTGTACTTTCATTGGCCAAATATGTAATCGACGACATCCACTCGAATACGTTTCCTCACCCGGATCCGGCAGCTTGTAGACTCACACATCCCGTGAAAGTCTGCCTTGAAGTGCGAGTCTTCCCGTTCACAGGAGCACAAGGCTCTGTTGTCTCGATGTGAGGCGAACAGTGCAGTGCATTGCATAAGCGTGAGTCAACCTAACTACTCCAAGTGGGCTATGACAAGCCAGGCCCAATTAGACCGCTAGACGTTCAGAGTGAATCATATCGGCCAATATCCGATCGCCGCGGCCGGGTCACAGCGAGAGGCGCTTTGTGGACCCCGGTACTCGTCCATCCGTCATCGCCAGACACGACAGCGTCCTGAGCCCTGCCCTGCTGCCTTCCCTGCTGCCTTCCCTGCTGCCTTCCCTGCCTGGCCCTGCCTGGTTTTGCTTTGTCCGACGCATGTTGTTGGGAATAGCTGTCCGCGCTTTCTGCCTTCCTGCCTTACCCATGCGGCTGCCTATGCTGTTTGTCGATGCTGATGCGGCTGGGGATGCTTTGCGCCGCGACCAAATCCTCCTGCGCGGCGATACAGCCGTTTGGATGCCCTTCTGATTGTTAACTCGGCACTTATACAGACTGACGCGCCTGACTCGTCTACTATCTATCGTCAGCGGCAACGAGCAGACGCAAGACACCACGCTGCACTACGACTGCGACCAGACGACACTCATTGGCGCGTCTTGCTGCCCTGCTCGCACCCGTCGAGGCACCATCGCCCATCCCATTGCCGGCCTGCCTGCTCCAATACCCTGCATGCCATCGCATGTCCTGAGCCGCCGGAGATGGATAGGATCACCAAAGGTCTGGTTCACCACCGGCGAAAGACGGCTCGCCAGGAGGCCGTCCCCGGCCGTGGAAGCTGTCCCCTCCGCGAGGCCGAGATCCAACCGGACATTGACTCCTTTGGAGAGGACGTCCGCGCCGATGCCTTGAGACACTCCAGCTTTGCCGATGACGCAGACATCGAGGAGGCTTTCAGGGACATCACGATACACGGGCTACGATAAGCAAGCAGCACCCCAGGAAGCGGCCCGTCTCGAGCCCTCTGGACAGCGCTGATCAGCTCAGTAGGTCAGATCTGCCAGAACCGCCCGGGGAGTCGACCGACCGGAGCCAGCGCGGCAGCAAAAAGATATGCTCCCCCCCCGCATCCGTGGCTCAGCAACGTGGTTCATCTCCTCCGACACCGGGATGCAGCCGCGCGAGGCTCAGCGAGAGCATCAGCGACTTCGACCGGGGGCTTGCCTCCAAGCTCCGGGCCGGCCGGAAACTGTGGAGTCTCGACGATGACATGCGGCCCAAGACGCCCCAGACTGGTCCTTCTCAGCTCGCGGCGGCAAGTGGTCCAAGACGATCACCGCAAACAAGAAATCATCGCGCTCAACCAAGCCATGACGCGCCATCTCCGCCCTCTGAGAGCCCTTCGGTATCAGAGATGATCCGGCAGCTGGAGACCCGGCCAATCTCCCAGGAGCAACTCGTCGCCGAGGTCAAGGGGATTTACGCAGGCCTGGTGATGATAGAGAACAAGTGCATCGAATACGACAGCTCACAGGAGGCGAAACAGCTTAGCCAAGAACAATATCACGCCCTGATTGCTCTCCATCGCTCGGTGCTCCACGAGCACCATGACTTCTTCCTCGCAAGCCAGCACCCTTCGGCGAGCGAAGCTCTCCGCCGCCTAGCTTCCAAGTACGCTATGCCGGCACGGATGTGGCGACACGGCATACACCCTTTCCTGGAGCTCCTTCGGCACAAGCTGCCAGCCTCGCTGGAGCATATGCTCACCTTCATATACATCGCCTATAGCATGATGGCACTCCTCTATGAGACGGTGCCTGCCTTTGAAGATACTTATATAGAATGTCTTCGGGACTTGGGTAGATATCGCATGGCGATTGAGGATGATGATATCAGAGATCGCGAGATCTGGACAGGGGTGTCTCGTTACTGGTACAGCAAGGTTTCCGATAAATCACCCACGACAGGTCGTCTATATCATCACCTGGCGATCTTGGCGCGGCCTAACGCATTGCAACAGCTGTATTATTATGCCAAGTCGCTCTGCGTGCCCATTCCCTTCCCGAGCGCCCGAGACAGCATTATGACCCTGTTTGACCCGCTGCTAACGTCGAACTCGCACCAGCGGCTGGAGCCCGCTGATGCCGCGTTCGTCCGAGTTCATGGTATTTTGTTTTCTGGAAAATCAAAAGAACAGCTAGAGCCGTCTATGGACGAGTTCCTGGATTTACTGGATCGACGAATTGGAAGCACACACTCCAACTGGCTAGAGGCAGGGTTCGTTGACCCACGTAACATTTATTGCCGACAATTTCAGCTAACAGCTCTCTAGATACTACGTGGGCTTTTCCCTGAGTTACTCCCTATTAGGGTTTGGCGCAGCGTCCAACGTGCTTGTTCAAGCTATATCGAGGCCGACGGGCGGATCAGACGCGGGCATGGGCGATGTTTCCGTCGCCTGACGCAGAGACGGACGCGAATGCGGGAGAGACGTTTGAGCAGGCTCTTCTGTTTGCGGTTCGGACTTACGAACTCGTCCTCCGGCGATGGGGCGATAAAAACACTTTACCTTGCATCCACACAACCATGGTATTCCTTGACTACATGTCCCGATATCCGGCTGCAATGGCGCACCTCGAGAACCGCTACCCCTGGAAACTGACCTCGATCATGCTCAACTACTTGCTCAGAACGAGCAAGTTCAAGCCGAGGATTGACGGCAATGAGTTTCCAGAACCAGAAAAAGGCGAGTTACCTTATCCACTACCCGAAGACTATGCCATGCGCGGGCTTGTCTACGTTGAAGACTTCTTCCCCGAGGGCTGGTTCGATAACCCCAAAATCAACGGGGAGGACAGATACCTTGAGCCCCCGTCCAAGGCTAGAGAGCGACAGGAGCGAATCTGTGGCTCGGGCGAAGGATAGCGAGCTCAGGTAAGTGGCTCAGGTGGGGCGATGAGGCTCGCCGATTTTCAGCCTCGAAAAAGTATGACGTGGTCCTGGACGGGCTGCCCGATGACGGTGTCGTCTAGATGTCCGAGCTGGATATGGAGGTATGAAGGTGGCTTGTGGCACGAACCTGGAGCCGCACCAGGACGATTCGTCCGGAGTCCAGAACGACGTGGTGCTCCACAGCCACCCGTCAGAATGAAGGGCATACGGCAGCACCTCTTGTCCCTGGAGAGATGGGCTCGCTACGGCGAGCACACAAAAGGCGTCAATGACTCTGCTTCAACGTGGCAGTCGGCGGAATTTCAGCAGTCTAGAGACCGAGAGATTCCCAATTCAACTTTGCCCCAATCCCTCGCGCAAATCGATCGACTTTAAAAACCCGTCGAGTTTTTTCCATGCTGCACATTTGTATTTAAGGAGATATTGTGGGTAAAATCGTTGCTCGCTGTCTCGTGTCCTTAATGTTTGTTTGTTTTGTTTGCAGAATCTGGCTGTGCTGGCTGTTATGGGAGAGGACGATGATTTTGAAACCACTTGGCAACAGCTCCCGTTTGCGTATAATGGCCCCCTTGTTTCTAGTCCTCTAGCCGGCAGCGTGTATACACTTCTTTTGCTTTCTGCAGTTAGCGTTGTGCTCTCCAAGTTCCCGCAGGACTTCTCTCCTTGCTCAATGTCATCTTGCCATCTGCTAGTCCCTCTCGCTAGAGTGACAAGGCTGTCTCATGATGCTATCAGGAATATAGACTGCATTGACCTTTTGCGCCCATTGCGAGAGCTTGACACCCTGCAGCTTTGATGCAGCTCAACAGCCTTGCGAATGCAAGGGTCGCACGTCATAGAGAGAAGGTGCCTCATCGGGAGTCGTTGACTTCAATCGCACGTCCTGCGAAACCTGAATAGTGTTGGGTTCGTCGTTGACAGGGACGTGCCATTCACAACATTTGAGCACGAGTTTCTGAAGGAGCTCTCTCATTGATTCGACATTGAATTGGCCCTCCGATTTCTTGGAGTAGCAGTTCAATTACCTGATGATCTTTGAGTCCAAGGTGATTACTATCAGAGGAGCCAGGCAGTGCCCTAATGAGAATGTACGTCAGCTTTGATCTTTGAACATCACCGATCGCCTTGCGATAACGGCTGTTTTTGCACACTTCATCGACAAACTCGGAGTACTATCAAACCCAGGTTGCTCGCTCTGCGCCTCCAAAGGGGTACTCACAGTGGTGAGAATCTTTCTGTACTTGGTTGGACACAGCGCAGCGAATATGTCAAGCGCATCGCTCGCGAGCAGGAGTACGAAGCATATTGTCTCCTCGTGCAACTCGTGCTATAGGCAAATTGGCACCAATGATGGTGCCTCTAGGGAGTACCTTATGATCCGATTCAGGGTGACTGCCAAATCAGCGAGGGGCTTCGAATCCTCCGTACTCAGATGTATCCTTCCCCCTCCGGACCAGATTCCTCCCGTAACAGACTGGGTTCCCTCATAGAAAGCCAGAGCGGACTGGCTATGCATGCTCCCTGGCTCTTGTGTCGACTAGGCTTGCTGCCTTTTCGGTGTATATGCATTTTCGGCAGTGGTATTAATCTCGACCTGACTTGTATCAGTACAGTATCAAATCGGGTTTCCGATTGTACCTAACACATATACAGTACTATGAACATCAGTTTGCGCTAAAGACTATTTGAAAGCAACCAATTGATTCCATGTCCCTTTACTTTGCGGTGGCATCCGTGTATGGCAGGCCCGAAGTACCTGAGATTTCGACGGGCTCTGCTACCTGATCTATGAAACAAATGACCGCACTCGTCACAGCGGCTTTGCATCCATAGAGAAGACGGCGCCTTCTGTGTTCCCGATTTCGAACTTCACAACGAGGTAGTTGATATCCTCCAGATCGGCGCGGCTACCGGTTTCGACGATGCGGAACATCTGCTGGAGCCAAGAGATCGCGTTGTAGTCTGTGACTATAATCTTCTTGGCTATGAAAGGGTCGGAGATTAAGTCGATTAGCCAGTACTCGGCGCCGCGTCGTCCTTTATGTCAAAAGTCTCCAGTTGACGACATCTTCAGGCTCATTTTTGAAGGCCGTCCGCGATTCTAGTATAGGGACAGGATTGCTTTCCGTGAGTCCGAGTCTCATGCCGGGGCTGTTCCAATATGGTATGTAGATGATCAGTCTGAAAGGGTACTGGTTGTCGAATGTTATCTCCAACGTATTATAACTAATATCATTCCAAATACCATTTGAAGCAAGGAGAAAGAGTGCGTCAACCAATACTCTCTGGCCGTGCAACGTTCTGATCCCTTTTGTGTTGACAACCAGCCAGAAGGTCATCCTAGTCTTGGCGTGGTCCTTCTTCTTCCAAAACCTGATCGATTCTCTGATCCTAGAAAGAAGGCTAAGGTGCCTACGCCAACGAGGTTCGGCGTTAGCCTAGGGCCTTCATGGAACTTATGAACTCTTTCATATAGACCAGGTCTCTGACCGGATTGAAGTACCTCTTCATCTCCATCTCGGTCATTTGGATGGTGCACACCTGTTTCAGCATGGACGAAGCAGTTGCCCCGAGCTCGTCGAACACGCCGCACCTGAAGTATGGCACGTTGGCCAAGGCGTTGACAAATCCGCAGCTAGTTGTGCAGACGGTCGACTTCGTTGCAAGGTTGAGCATCTCTACCCGTGCGCCAGCGTCTATATAACCAAGAGAAAGCTCGCGAGTATGTACGGACGCATCAAAAGGGGCATCAAGACTGCCTATATTTGCATCATCAGTTAGAGCAAAAAACCTAAACCTTAAAAAGTACGCAAGTGTTTGGCAGGATTTGGCTTACTTCTCTGGTCATCATTGTTGCAAGTGTCAGACACTACAGTCCCAGCAAGCTTTGCAGAGGTATCGTCCGGTAAAACATGCATGTCGAGCGGGCACGTAGACTCCAGCTCAGTCATGGTGCTATGGACGGCTTAAACAGAACCTGGTGTAACAATGGGAAGAGTAGGCGAGGTCATTCTAGAGCTATGTGGACGCAACGGTTGTCTACCAGAAAAGCTAGGATCAAAACGGTTGTTTGTTGTAGCAGTTCTGCAGTCCGCTCCGAAATTATATCGCACCTGTAAATCATGGTGATTCAACTTAAAGGACAGTAGACTGTTCTGTGATACGTCAGCGGCAAATCTAAGGGCGAATCTTGCGGCTCCCCTAGGAGGCCTCCTTGGATAACCGGGATGGTCGGAGGCATCTGTAAACAGCAAGGCAGTCTTCAGGCAACAGTCCCCCCCACCCTCAAGGCAGCGTGGTTCATTCCCCTACCATTCCCCGCCATCCTTACACTTCAAATACTTCCCGTCATTTTCCGTCTACCTACTGCTTCACTCCGATTTGCTTAATGACAGTTCATGTTCCTTTCACTCGCTTCCCTCCCACAGCTTTGGGCCTCGGGGACTGAAGATCCTTAACCTAAGCATAGAGTCTGAAAAGCAACTTGCAGTCCTGGCTCCATGCAGGTCTGCGGAAGTGAGCCCGCGCTCCCCCGTACCTGGAGGGATCCTGTAGATATCCCTCACCAATCATTTCATGCGAGAAATGGGGTCCGTTTCGAGTATCCGTACATAGAAAACCGCGCAAGTCGAAAGCCCGTTTCGCGCGGCTTGCTGTGAGAAGGGTGGCTTGGTGGCGCATTCGACGCGCAACGTCTCAGGCGGACACTGGTCAGCTTGCCGCTCAAGTCGAGGGTATTTTCTGTTGCTCCAAGGTCAAGCGACGGGCGGGGCAGGGGTACTTTGCACCCTCTAAGCACCCCACGAGAAGCTCCCACAAGCGACATCGTGCACCGTCGATGTCGCACAACTCAACAATGGGAACCCCATGTGGCAAGGCGACTATTCAAATTGATCTCCCCTAAAGCCACGTAGCTCTCAGTATCTCACCATGCCGGCGAGAACCGATGTGTCTTTCTCGCGACGCAGCATGATTAGCGTGCCGCAAATTTTGAGTTTCGCTTACCTCCTGACGACGATGATGGTGTTCCATTGCGTTGTCTGAGCGTCAACGACGGCCGATTCTCTCCGCTCATGCAGCCTCGAAGCATGGCCAACCAACGCAAGGATTACCGAGACGAGGGAATTCGAGGCAAGGCGGGTGAGGAGAGTACCGATCTGCTGCGATATCTGGCCACCTTGCGGCATGGGGCAGCCATCAATCGGACGCATTCTCCCCAACGCAACCAGTCGGGCGTTCCTTCTGCCATGGGAACTACCCCTGACGGGACCTCGGTCTCCAATTCTCATCAACGAGATTTCGACTTTGCCGACTATGTTCACATGTCGCCCAGCCCGGCGCGAAAACAGGGAACGCCTTCTGAGCATGACATCACTCGTCCTTGGCTCGATATCGCACTGCCACGGCTGGCTCACATTCGAGTAGCAGTCGAAGTTTTAATGCTCGCACGCGCCGGCGAACTACATCAATAACTACTCTCAATTTTAGTTCTGTACCGCGTATGGCGTGGCTGCACTCAGGGCAACGCGGCCGCAGAGGACCAATATCACTGGCCATCAATGTACGACTATTGCACTAGTTATTTGATACCTAATCAGCGAGATTACATTTTAACCTGCTTGTGACTTTTCAATACCGTTGCCCCTCAATAAGCAAGAATCAATCACGGTCAGTAAGCACGAGTAATATTGAACTGGATGAGAAGTCGGACAGTTTCTGCTCAGTACAAAGTTACCCGTACAGGTCGACAGTGAACTCTACACTCTGCGAGTTTATGGCTGCGAGAAGCAGTGCCACCAAGTGGTGGGGACATTTGGGCTCGGCGTGGTTTTGGTCATCCAAACTGCGCTGGACAAACCGATAGTCGCCTTTCCAGCCCGCCGCCATAAGGTTTGTCTTGACGTTGTCGGGGATGCGGTGTAAGTCCTCGGGGTAGTTCCGGTTCTTGCTCGAGGCCAGGACATTTCTGCGCTCCGTTGTTGAGTCACTTCGAAGATCCTCCAGAATTTTCTGCCGACATATACGAATGGCCTGGGATAATGTGATCCCGGGCAAAGCAGAAGAGAAATAGACATCAAGCCTGTTAGGCGTCAGGAGCATCCTGACAACTTCGACATGATTCTCCATAACGGCCCAGTAAAGCGGAGTGCGTCCGTCGGCGTCCGGGTGATCCACATCTGTACTGGCAGCCTCCATAAGCAGACCGACAATACTGTCATACCCTTCACCAGCAGCCCATGACATTGGCGTTCGCCCTTTTGCATCTCGGTACCTCGCGTTCGCTTGCCCCTCTCCGAGCAGAAGCTGGGCAATTTTGTAATGGCCCAGGGATGCTGCCCAGGAAAGCGCTGTTCCACCGTCGACATCTGGTAGGTCTACCTTGATGTTGATGCTTTCAAGGAAAAATTCGACAATCTCGTAGTGGCCATTACCTGCAGCCCAAGATAATGGTGTTCTTTTTTTTGTGTCCTGATGATTCAAAGTAGCCCTGCCGCTTCGAACCAGCAGTTGAACAATGTCATAGTGACCCATTGAGGCTGCTTTGATAAGGGGTGTGGCCCCGTCAGCATCCAAAAGCGAGGCGTTTGCGTTACCCTCAAGAAGCATTTCGACGACATGTGTGTGGCCGTTGTTTGATGCTATGGCTAGAGGTGTTTGGCCATAGTCATCTTGTGAGTTTATGGCAGCGTTGCCGTTTCTCAGAAATAGCATGACAACATCGTAGTGGCCCTGAGAAGCGGCCCAGGAAAGTGGAGTTGCCGCAATCATGTCTGGCAAGTCAACAACTACTTCCGCCTTTTCCAGAAGTAAGGCCACTACTTTAGCTTTCCCCTCGCGAGCGGCCAAGCATAAAGCTGTGCTGCCATCCTTGTCTTGATGATTGACGTTGGTCTTGCGAGTTTTGAGGAGCATTTGGACGGTATTGCAGTGGCCTTGGGCAGCCGCCCAGTTAAGCGGCGTCGCGCCGTTGTTATCTGGCGCGTCAACTGTGGCGGCACCATTGTCCAACAGTAATTCGAGAACAGCATCATGCCCTTCACCGGCCGCCCAGGAGATTGGTGTACGACCTGCGCTATCCCGAGCATCAATGTCCGTCCCATGTATTCGTAGCACCAAGTCGATAATAGGGTGGTGGCCCTTTGCAGCGGCCCAAAGTAGTGTCTTTTGGTAGCCCCTGAAGGAGTCGGAGATTGTAGCCTCGATCGTGGCACCAGTACTGTCAGTGGTCAGCTTGCACATCAAAGCCGATACAGCATCCGCCTGCTTACATGGTGTGGTCGACAACTGCCATCTCAAATATGTTAGATGAGAACGGAGAGCCTTGTGCCTGGAAGATGCTCGGCTCAAGAGGGCCAGCGGGTCGTGGTGGTGGCTGCGATAATGTGTTGCAACTAGGATTGGGGACTTAGAAGAGAGACTGATGATAGGATCAAGTTTCATTACAGTACTGTACTGTACAGATTGCGAGATGCAATGGCGAATGCTGCAGCTTGTGACGTGGGACTGAGCATTCACGCGCGTAGGGAAAAAGCGACCGAGTCTTCACGCTTCACGCTTCCAGCTCGGTTGGGATTGTGTCCCATCGGCCTATTCCCGCCGCGCCTATAACTGCAGCTCTCAACTCCCTTTCTCCTTCTGCTCAACGCCCGAATTGGCTGCCTGCCGTCATGCATTGTCAATGTAGCCGATCATGGCTGCTAATTCATGAATGAACGTGCGCAAACCCCGACACCATGACTCTTCGGAGTCAATCAGTGGAATATACCCAATCAGCTTTCCCCGACAATGACAAAGGCCGACTAGAGAGTGTCCACCTTCCCAAACATCTGCATGGGTCAGTGTCATTGGTTTTTCGCTCCGCATGACTTAAACGTGAGCTCGCATCGTCTCTGGCATTAGGAGCTACTGAACGTGCATGGCCTCTTGAGTATACATACATATGAGCGCGGATTTCGAACTCCCCTGAGGAAGCGAGACGAGGACAGAGCCAACAAACGTTTTCTCTTACGGATACAACTGGGTATCATCCTTTGACTCCTCTCCCGACATCCTAGTAGGGATAACAAAGCAGAGTCACGATTGTAGAAGAATCTTAAGGTACCTCGCGGATCCTGGGTTCAGACCTGGACCGCTGACCAGAGCCCTCCAGTACACGAAGCACCGCAGCCAAGACGCGCAACATCTTTCGGTAGATGTAAAGGGAAAATTGATTAAGTGCTTTCGACGGACACGTGCCACTGTTTGAAGTCGAGTTACGTCAGGTCTCTATAGCTCTATGCCAGTCCAATAAATTTGGCGAGTGTGATGTCAAGGGTTCACGTCCGTCCAACTGCTAACTTCAGTGGGGTGAGGAGACGCCTGTATTACCGTATGCGGTTTGCCGTCTTCAGTGTGTACTGGGCAACGAACAAGCGAAGGTGTGTCGCTAGACGATATTGAGTGTTTGAAGAAAAAGGCAGCCAAACGCCGAGCCTTTCTTGGGCGCACCACGTGTTTCCTCGTCCTTCCCGGCCTTGGAGTTCACAATTGTGTCCATTGACCCTCAAGTGTTTTGTCTGTCCAGTTGAGAGCTGGGCCTGTTCGGACCCGACACCGACGATGGGCACTGATACGGACGACGGTAGCGCCCCAGTTTGCCAGTCGTCATCTGCGAAGGTCAGAGAGTTTGCCATCTTTGGCTATTCTCGACGGAGACACGTCCGAGACGCGATCATCTCGGTGTTACGTGCACGTCCCTCGCAACCTCACCACTTGTTGCGTCCCAGATAATTCAGATTGGCCCAAGCGTTTCAAGTTGCGTTCGTATCAAACAGCGACATGTTTGATCGAATTCGTCCGTCGACTTCTTCGCAAGGATCTAAACAGCAAACACAAGTTCCTGAAGCCAGCTGCATTCAGCATTTTTCTTTTCAACGAAAGGAATAAAGCAAGTCTAGCTCCCCAGGCACAGCACGCAGCTGCTCCAAGCCATCGGAGGCACCCCTGGATTACCCGCCTGGTTTAGTGCATCCGTCAAACGAGCACATTGGCACTCCACATTGGGATGCAACGCGTGGTGACTGTCATATAGTACAGTACAGTAATACATACATGCCTGATAAATTCTCTCGGAAGATGTTCCAGTCCTTGTTCCTCGTCTTACTCCATCTTCTCGAGCTCTCATCTTCATTTACTTTCTGAGTATTGTAAACTTAGACGCGAGGGAGGGAATATGCTGTCGTATGCAAGCTTTGTCGCTCGTGCTCGCGATGGGTCGGTGTCCTGCAGCTACTGTGTGTCTGTTTCGATTTGACGAGCTACGTATCAAAGAACACTTTGATTCACATAATGAGCATGGATCACAAGTGGAAGCGGAGCTTAGCTTGTCGAGCGTGATACTATCGCTGGGCCAGCTGCGATGCTGATTCCGCCGAGAGCTCAAGCATCGGTGAGGCGCAATTGCAATCCACCCAGGCAGACCGGCCAAAGTTGCAGAACATGGTTGGCGGCCTGCGCTGCCTCGGCCTTGATGCCCCTTTCGTGTGGCTCCACCGACCGGCCTGACCTCCTGTCCGTCGCGAAAGAGACGTGCAGCGTCTTTGATTACAGTACGGCATTATGACGGACAAAGGTAGTTAGCTGCTGCCTGAGAGCTGAGAGCGAGTTGGCATGCCATTGCGAATGAAGCTCGTGGGTCGTTACCGGAATCGGACGGTTACTTGGAGTCACATTTCGGGCATGGGCGTCTAGATCTTGGCACAACATGATCCGCTAAGGGTGCCTGCGATTGCGATGTCTCGGCCACACGGTGCATACTCTACGTGGCTGCCTCGCCGAGGCCTGAACGCCCCGTCACGAACTCGAATGAGCCAAATGAAAGCGGCCATTTCCAGCCGAGTGGGTCAGAGAACTCCTTCGGTTCAAGGGCCTTTTGCTTTCTTGTCAGGGCCGAAGGTGAGAAAAAACAATCCGAGCCTCCCGCCTGCGGTCGCCAATCTCGACTCTTTTTCTAAAGCTCATATTGGCCTTTTACTTGACGTAAAGCGATTTTGGATCATAGCTAGCTGCTCCTGTACTGTACCATCACGGAGTAGCAACGAGCTATTTAATTGGTGCCTCAGTCTCCTAGTAAAGTTCATTGCCTCCGTAGGACTTGTTCTCCGCGTCACCGTCCAAATTGACTGTTGTGTTCTACTCTGACACATCGAGCAACCTGCAGCTTCTTTGGCCACGGCACCATGGCAGACACTGACGAACAATATCTTCGGCATCTTCAGCAGATCCTAAGGTACGCTGCCCAATGTGGTCGCAAGTTCCAGGCCTTGATCTCGGCCCGACGTGACTATAAAGGAAAGGTGGCAAACATCAATACATGCCTTCAAGAGTCTTGGGAAAAGTTACGATTAAGCAATGGCACCGAAGACAGCCAAGAAACACAGAATAACATTGTCAGCTTGGCCGGCGAGCTGCAGAGGCTCAGAAGCTGCTACGAAACCGACTTTGGGCACGTCGAGACTGCTTACACAAGTCGCATCGAGGCTTTCTGGGAAGACTTTCGACGAGAGGTCGCTGCAGCATTATCGATCCCACTGGCCACCGAGCCATCACGAAAACAGTCGAGCAGCACAGTGCAACAATGTTGCCCAACGTTTCGAACAGATAAAATAGAAATGAGTATCAAAACGACGTCCCAGACGCACCCGACCGAGCAGGAAAGCACAGCCACCGGCTTTGGTGCCAGCGTGAGTCTCTGATTCTCTCGTTTATGAATCAAATCTAACAGAATGAAGCGCAAACGTAAAGGGCCCGATGATCTGCAGCCTCCGCAGTGGAAAAGGCAAAGCACCGTGGGAGATACCGCCCCCGCTGCCAAAGATTGCCAGAACCAAGTATGCGCCACCTTGGAGCGCGCCATACCGCCTAAAGTTGATCAAGCGGCCACAAAATCACAAATCGAAGTACCCAAGCCGGGCGAAGTTTACGTTACGTCCTGGGAGAAATCGAATGCCTTGTCTGCAGTGCTGCTCTTGCCTACCACGGATCTGGAAGAAGTTGGTTTGTCGTATACCCTTAACTCTCTGGGCCTTGCGGGCTATACCCCAAATTGCTATGTATACAACCCCAGCGATGAGACATTTCGATGGAGCGAAGGATATGAGGACGGAGGCCCCCTCGTTTCTGATCGGCATTACCCGGTCATGTACTTTGATGGCCAGGAGTTTCCCGCTAAGAATGCCGTCGGCTGGGTCCTTGCTCGAAACCTTCAGAGTTTCAACTTGGAGAACACTAAAGCTCGAAAGCTCATTAATTACGCTGAGCACGCTCGCAAATATCTCGAAGGCCGCGAGGATCTTCGTGCAAAGGCAAAACTTGCAAAGGGACTACACGCGGATGAAGCCAGCTCTATTCACGGTAAAAGAAAGTCTGACGCAATACATTGAGCTCAGCGCTGACCATGGACAGACAAACACTCTACAAAACAGAAACATGACTCCTTGTTCAGTCGTCCTATGATGCAAAATCAAGCTCCGACAACAGACTCAAAGTGCGAAGAGAGCCGCCAGGGCTTGACACGTCGAACAGATAATACGCTGGCCGCAAAAGTCATTCACGGCTCCGAGCAGATGCACAGTGCTGCAGAGGGTAACGATTCTGCGGCTGTTGAGGTCGGGAGGCCGTATCAGCCCTCATCACAGGAAGACAAATCACCAATACAACAGCAAAGCCAAAGGAAAGAGCTGCAAACCACACGCAGACACGGTGGGGCCGACCAGGTGGCCAGCAAAACAGGTCACAAAATGGGTGAGGTAGCCAAGCTTTCTGCCCGTCGAGAAACAGTAATGGAATGCCTTCAAACGGTTGAGGACTGCTTTGTGGCTCCTCAAGACGTGGGATCCGATGCCGCAAAATTATCAGCATGTGGAGAGCCAGAGCAATGGCCGACTGCTTGCAGCAAAGCGCAAGATCAACGCTTAATGAACGCGGTACCTAGTACGCTCAACGCAGAATCCCTATAAATGGTCTTTTCTAGATGGTCATTTCGACGAAGGGTTGCGTTGAAAAGCTGACGTTTTCCTAGGCGAGCAGCGGAGACAATCGCAGACACATTTCGACGTTTTGTCGAGAAGATCTCAGCAAACTGGGGTCGAATTAGTACAGCAAGCACCTCTCGGAAAGGTACACCGCTCGAAATCCGCGGAACCCCAAACCTCGGGATCGAGCGAGGTGACAGGATCAACACATGACGTCCGCCTGGAGCAGAGTTGCAATCCCGCACGAAAAATTCCCATCGACTTAAATGTTTCACAACTGGTTCAAGTGGCAAAGAAGGGCCTAGAATTCTCTCAGGCAGCCGATGTGCTTCCAAGAAGCGACGAGACTCTGAATCACGCAGCAGAGTTGCAGCTAGCGGACAATAATGAAGGAACACCACCGTCACAATTATGGCTGTCTTCCTCAGTTGGCCCTGACCAATCTGGAACAGAGCCACCCGAGAACTCAGTAGAACCGGCTGCGACCTCGTCCATTTTTGAGCAACCGCAATCGTCATACACGTCACAGCCACAACGCTGTACCGAGAGTGTGCCTCAGCTACAAGCGACCTTTTCACCTAATAAGAATGGCATAGTTGATGAACCATTAGCCGAGGATTCGTCACTTTATCTTCGATACTGGACTGGTATAGGGTGGAGGTGTGACACACCTAGCCTTCAGTCCGAACATGATGACGGCACATTGAACGGAGATCCGGTCAAGTCAACACATAAGGCAGAGCAAGCTGGGGAGACGCTAAAGTCTACCTGGAAAGGGTGGCCGCAGAAAATCCCGACGAGATTCATGGTTGAACTTATCAAGGCGTCAAATGATCATAACCCTACACCAGAGACATTCAAGGACTCTAACGAGGAATACAATTGTCCGTTCTGCTCTATTAAAAAGTGGACTCGCCAATCGTGGTTCACGAAACATCTACTGAGTCATCACTATACGTCAACTAACGAGGGCTAAGCGATCATCGCATGATCTGGATCAATGTGAAGAGTTAGCCAGGTAGTATATAGGCAATAGATCAGACCATCAAGCTTGCAGACATTCACGTAGGCAAGATATTTTCGGGTGAGAGCATGATTCAGATCGGCCAAAGCAGAGCCTCTATCCTCGTTCACATATTCTGAACACTACATAGCTGAGGGGGAGTCACAAATTACTACTAGGCGTTTGGCCATGAGTCGTTGATCATTCTTTAGATGTAAAATAGTAGAAGCCATAGTATACGTCTGAGAGCCATTACAGCTCTGATTATCACAGAATCGCCAGGTTCTGAAACTGTTGATGCAAATGGTGGGACTGAGCATCTTCCGGCATTCTGAATGGCGATCTAGAGTATCTAAGAAGGCGTTTGCTGCTTGTTGAGACTCTGTCCATGAGACCATACCTTCAGGTTTCCCGGAATAGATTCAGGAGCTTTTGGCTTTCCTACGCACGTCACGGATGTGATTGTACAAAGAAGTTTTTGTATGTATACAAGTCTGAGCTGGTTGTATATGGGAAGCGGCAAACAGCCAAAACTGGCTGCACTCAGCAGTCGCGCCACAATGATACCTAAGCAGATCATAAATTGCTACAGGCAAGAGATCTGATATACCTACAGTGAGTCAGCCAAAGTTACGAGGCGCGCGGGGTACAGTACTTTGACATGCCGTGATAACTACACCAAAACTTCAGTAATTTATTGCTAGCTAGACCAGGCCAAACTAATAATAAAATAATAATCAGGCTACTTCTTAGAGCGTATGGTACATAGTAAGATTTTTTATTACTTTGTGTACTAGCTATGGGCATCAATAACGGCTTGGAGCCTCGCTGACATCGATCTGACGAGCGCCTCTAGAAGGCCCTCGTCAAATTATTCCCATAGCTCAATTGCGGCTCTTCATAGCCGTTCCTTTGAAGCCAAATTCTTCGGCATGTCCGAAAACTCTGGGTATTGCTCGCAGATCCGTTCTTTAAATAATTTCCATTGACTCTCGATCGGGTCAGGATCAGGCGAATATGCCGGCCATCTCTCGAGATCGACCCCATTCTCCCGAGCCCAATTCACGAGCCAGCCTTGTACTACGTAACTCGTGTGCACGGGTGCGTTATCTTGCATGAGGATAGAACCCGGTTCGGCAATTGTTGGAAGATGCTCTTCAAGGCAGTCGCGAATAACGCGGCCGGTAACGCCGCCGCGCGCGGCGTCCGCGTCTCCAAGTAGCGCCGCAAGAGACGTACGACCCTGCCACGAGAAAGCACCCGAGAACATTTGCGAGTCTTTCGTGGGCATCCCTCTGGCTGTCCGTTCTTAGCGAGTAGCTTTTTTCCCTACGAGACCGTTAGTGGTGTTGTAATTCGCGATATGAAAGGGACCCCGCTGACTTACACGACGGCCGAAAACCTACTTGCCGCGCTCGCCGTCGCCACGCGCGATTGTAGTCGCGTCCGAGAAGATCCATTGCTTCCAGAATTAAAATGGCTCTTGCGCAAACCGCTGAGCAAGAATTAAGCGCGCACGGGCATGGGAAGGTGTTAATTTCGGTCGCCGAAGTGCCCGTGTATGTTGGATTCCTTCGACTTGGAGGTAGCGCGTTAGAGTCGCGATTGAGCACGCAAGTTTCGTCTGTTCAAGAATCTTTATTTGAGATAAAAGGATTATCATTGATGAACCGGAATATCAATCTTTTATTGCGGTCCGTCAAGATGCGCGGCCGCTCTGAGGGTGGAAGGTCTTTCGTGCTGATTTGGTCGCGGTACCGCGTAATGATGCCGTGTACCGATCCGGGAGAGGTTCCTTCTTTCAGCGCAATCAAGCGCTGTGACGTACCTAACTCATAGTGCATCAATACCCTCGTTCGGTTGTGAGGGCTATGGTTTTTTTCCCGTATTATTAGAGGTACAGTATTATTGCGGCCGTAATAGCTGATTGAAGCAAAAAGGGCTACTTTTGACGATGTTGTTGTGGGTCAATTAACGCGACAGTGCCTCGGAATTTATCTTGACCTAATGTATATAAATGCTCCAAAGTGGCTTGCGTTGCATTTTAATGAACTCGTATATCGGCGAAATTGGGCACACTATCAGTTGCACCATTTTCGCAACCATAGTAGGTTTCGTAGCGGTACCCTACCAAGAAGGCGAGCCGCTTTGCCTATCATTCAATCCTAGACGCAGTAGAGGCCAGAAGTTCCTTTCAATGTGAATCGCCGCTTTCAGCGTGGCGAGGTTTTGACTTGCAAAGTAAAGTGCACCTTCGCGGCATTTTCCCGATCACAGTACGAGAAAGAGCTCAGCTTTGATTCACTGGCCCCGACAACAATTGAAAGTAAGAAGCCAAATTTGGACCTCATGGATACAGAGCACTCGTTTACATGGTGGAGCCGATAACGGAATGTGCACCGTGTCACTTCGTGTGCGGTCCGGTCTCTGCGGAGTACTTCTCATTCCATCCACGATTTAGATTGACAGCAGCCGTGTTTTTGAGCAGCATACGGAGCTCTACGTCGGTGGGGCAGCATGGCATGGATGCTACAAACACACTAGAAACTAGAAACTAGCCATTTCCTACGTAGCAGCATGTTGGTTTCACTGACAGTTCAAAGTAACATGTCAGCTACTGACACCGGACAGCACGTGAAGGTCTGCTGCTGTCGTCCTACTGCATTCCCAGCGCAGTGTTCGATGTGCTCACCGAAAGCTAGGGATGGACGTAAAAAAGCGAAAGCGAAGTCGCAAAAAAGCCAATTCAATCCCAGATGGCATCGCAAGCCCTCAATGGGAGGCAACAGAGGCGCTTTCAATCCCAGATGACTCAATGGGAGGCAACAGAGGCGCTTTCAGTCCCAGATAACTCAATGGGAGGCAACAGAGGCGCTTTGATCCCAGATAGTATCGCAAGCCCTCAATGGGAGGCCGACAGGCGCTTTTCAATCCCAGATAGCATCGCAAATCCTCAATAGGAGGCCGACGGAGGTGCCTTTGGGCTCATACGAGGTGGTTTTCGGGATGCACAAAGGCCTCAACGGGAAACCACTCAGGACACCACAAAGCGTTCCTCACGACAACAGGAAAAGAAGGGAGGCGAGCAGGGGGGCGGGTGCGGTATTTATTACCCTCGGCTTTGGCGGACTTGTTCAGCTGGCTGTGAGAACACACCTCCGCTCCTTCGTCGCTCCGTGGTGCAACGCTCACGCTGACCTTCGCCTTCGGCTTCGGTGCTCCGCATGGTGGATTTCATAATCCTGACTCTCCCTACGGGGTTGCTCTTGGAGTTGGTATCCTTGGATGGGTTACCACTTGGGATGTTTACTATCACTTCACTTGTGGATGTTTATTGGTATGCGTCACTTTCTTTGGGTATATGCATCACTGCAACTTCATTTTTTTATGTCATCACTCATGTGGTGGATGAACGAAGCCATCACCAAGCCCTATTCGAGTAACTCCTCCCGGGTCCACAACCAATCATCCGGTTTAAATAAGCAGCCATCCGCATTCATAGACGCTCGCATCGAAGGAAAACACCGAGCAAACTCCACCTGATCTTGCCTCACCTCCCGCTTCGGATCCTCCAGTTGTTTGGCGCTGCGCCAACAGTAAAGGTCAGCCCTCCGTCGTAAAGAACACACAGTCCCCAAGGGGAACAAACCTCGATTGCGAGACACTAGAACTCTGCTGCGATAAAAGAGTACCTTGAACAGGATCAAAACACATGCTCCAGCACAATCCGTCAGACACTGTCCGACAGGGCGCACTCAACTCCGCGCCGACATCCTGGCCCGCACGCAAGGCTCTCCAGCCACGATACTTTCCTTCCACAAAGGACCTGGCCTCGTCCGAATACCGCTTCGGTACCCAATACCGTGTCTCTCCAAAAGTCAGATTGGGGAAGAGGGAGACCGCTCGGCCTCCACCTGTGATGTACGTACCCGCCATACTCCCGTAGACGCGACTCAAAGCCGTCTCCACGACGGGCCTACGCAACTCAATGAGATGCACAGCGCGCTGCATGAACGTGCCCTGCACCATACAGGTCCGCTTCTCGCTGGGAATTCCTTTCCACTCACCCCAGTTATGACAACAGGTCGTTTCACAAACCGAATATTTCGCACGCTCTAGCATGCGCTGCAAAGTCGCTCTCGCCTTGGGAGTGTGACACAACACATCCAACACTAAGGCCTTCGGCTGTCGCACCTGCTCCTGCCTCCATCGACCGGCCATGAAGAGAACAACCTGCACTCCCGTGACAATGGCCTTCGTCTTGCGCAAGACACCTAAAGTTGGACCCAAGTCCAGACGGAAGGCACCGAAGAAATCCCTAAGGTCTGCTCTGCCAGAGGCGAATGAGTCCCTCAAATGCATGGTTCTGACCAAGCCACATGTATGTGCACTCCCGTGTCCTCCTCTGGAGAAGATAAAAGAAGGAAAGAGTTTGCTGCCTGCCAACGAAAAAGCCCCTCAGTCTTTATGCTTCCAGCCGTGACCACATCACGTGTGCATCTGGGTCCCCCCCCCATCTGCTTGAACCGCCATGCATGATACTCTGCATTAGACTAGCCTCCTCCCTCCACTCGGATTGGCTCTTAGTACCCGCACTGTATCGTTCCACTCCTTGTGCGCTATAAACCACAGTATACTACGTATCTGTCTACACACTGTCATTGTGGCCATGGGCCATGAATTCCCTTACAACCAAAGTTAAGTGCTCACGCAATTGTAAGGGAATAAGTCTACCTCCACTCCGTTTCGGTGACGCGGTACCTCCGGTCCCTCTCTCTCGTTCCACTCGAGCATGGCCAACCAAGTATCTTTTGTATTGGTTGTCTTACAAAGTGTACTTTGCCTACAGTCCCTTTTTGTCGCCATTCTGGCTCCTTCACTTTTGTGACGCTCCTTCGGTCGCTGTGAGAACACACCTCCGCTCCTTCGTCGCTCCGTGGTGCAACGCTCACGCTGACCTTCGCCTTCGGCTTCGGTGCTCCGCATGGTGGATTTCATAATCCTGCTTGGGTCCTCCGGAGGTGATCTTATCATCTATACCATTGAATGGATTACCACTTGGGATGTTTACTACCACTTCACTTGTGGGTGTTTATTGGCATCAGTCACTTTCTTTGGGTATATGCATCACTGCAAAAGTTCCTTCGGAAATTGTAAGGGAATAGGTACACCTCCACTCCGTTCTGGTGTAAAGTGACCTCCGGTCCCTTCTCTCGTTCCACTCGATCCATGGCCAAGCATGTATCTTTTCTACTGTTTGTCTGTACAAAGTGTACTTGTGTTCCATTGTCATTTCACGACATTTTTGATCGTTTCACTTTTTGGCCGCTCTGCTTTCACAGTCTACTGTGTAGTCCTCGCTCCTTTCGTCGCTGCGGTAGAACACACCCTTCACTCCTTCGTCGTTCCGGGGTGCAACCCTACCGGTGGTAGACCAAGTCCTCAGTGGAGGCCTCCGGCGGTGATCATACAAGGTGGATTACTTGAAGTTGATTACAACGTATCTGGTTTACTATCACTTGGACATTTACTACGGTTGGTATCATTGACTTCTGAATGTGCATTGGTAGCCGGGCATTGTACACTATAACATGCTTAACTGGAAAGATGAAGCCATCGTGCCTTCCTAATTAGGAAAAATATCACTATAAGCCGGCGGATATGGTGATACGACACTCGACCCTGCTCCTTCGTGTTCCCAACCCATTAAAATCCGTTCCAACTCAAGCTGCCAGCGCTGTACGAGACGAACACTATAATTCACAATCCGCACACTACCCAGTGCTCTTCCTACTAGACCAAACTGCACAATGCCCACAGCAAAAGACCACGCTGCCATCTGTTCCGCTGACAAACTACCGAAGTCAAGGGGTCCGCAATCCTGACCATCACGCAATGCCGGAAAAGAGTCAAGCAAATGGCCCACCAAGTTCGATGAACAAGGCTTCCGCTTCTCGCCTCGACAAGACGCGCAACCAGATGCACGAGAGTAAAAGGTCGCTTGGCGCATACAGTAAGTACCCAGGACTTCCAAGGAAAGCATACACGACGTTCCGACTCGGTCATCCGCACTTGCGTCAAAGCCCATCCAGGATAAAGAGACATGGAACTGCTGTTCAAACAAACGCCACTTGGCGACCATACTCTGATTACAATCGATAACGGACTCCGACCCTGGGTCCTGATGCAAGAAAGGTTCCAACTCTGTCTTGAGCCAATGCAATACGCTCCTCTTATTCAACCGCATCAGCGCCTTCAAGGCTGCACATGTCACAATGGGACAATAGCTACTGCAAACTAGTCCCCGGACTAGTCCATGGACAGAGTCTTGCTGACTCGAATCAAGGCCCAGAGCCTCTTGAGCACTACAAATGACCAACTCCCGAAACTGTGTCCTCATAGGACAAACCAGGAAACCTGGAGCCTCCATGGCAATACGCCGTATCGTAGCACTTGCTACAGTCAGTAAAAGGTACAGCCTGTCTTGCAGACTAGTCAGTAGTCCGCTCTGCTAAATGATGACCACTGGCCTCCCCCCGGGGAAGAATAACACTCACTGTATGAGAGCACCGACACTCTGGTTCAACCCGTTGAATGTATATGGAAATGAAAGAAACACTCTTGTGTTTAAGAATGCGAGCGGGCACACTGCCCTTATATGTCTTTCGACCATGGGCCCCACCCATTTGCTTGAACAGTTCAAGCACATCATGCAGCAAGCTGCAC
>JALHBY010000232.1:0-14478 GCA_024340155.1 Tolypocladium pustulatum | reverse complement strand
ACTCAGCTAGTTTCATGGCTTGCAACTCTTGCTTTCGCTGGAAATGCCGATCATTCGTGCCTTCAGGCTTTGTTGGCCTTCGTACGTCTCCCTGCCATGGAAGGCAGTAAAGTTCCCTCAAACGACTCCTACGCTCTTGCTGAAGGTCATGACTATGAGGCTGCTGAGATTAGAAACTGCATCAGGAAAGCAAAGCGTGGTTTCGAATCCAGCACAGAGTCCCGCCTGATCCAAGGGCCCAATGAATCCAACAAAACGGCTGAAAAGAGGCGCCAGACGACATATGAAGGAAGAATAATAAAAGAGGCCAACGCAGCTGAGGCTTTCATTCGCCTCCAGTGGCCCTGCCAAGCACCTATAGAAATCAATGTCAACACAGCCTCCAGAGCGTCGCTCACGTCTGCAAGCTCGGTATTTGTGGACTTCCGATCGGGCGCCAAAGCGAAACGATGAGATCGCATCTTTCCGACTACATCCTCGACCCCGAGCCTCACACCGATTTCTGCCGCTTGCCTGACATCATTGGTGTTATTGATGACTTCCAAAGTTGCGTTTTAGTCACGAGCAAGGACGGAAAAGCACGAAGATTATGTTGCCATACTTGCCAACGACTGAGCAACATCTACTTCGAAGGCCTTATTTCGCTTCACCCTTTGCCTAGACTGGGAATGCAGCTGTTCGCTTTGGTACGAGATATACCGTTGACGAATCTCGTTGTATCTCTGTGATGCGAACTTCTTGCATCCTGCCTGTGTTTGACATAAGATGTGCGTTGGAATTTGAATGCTTGTTCCGTCAGGATGCTCGTCATGATCCATGCGTCTTGTTGTAGCTGTGTGGTTACTATTGCGGTAGTCAAGAGAGTAGATTAATACAACACTGGCAATTTAATTATGCATAGTGGATTTTACGTACGGTATGTAATATTCAGCCTCCAAATTTGTTCCATGCGGGAAACAGTCAATTGCCAGAACTGGCTACACCCAGCAGTCACATAAATACTTAACAGCCACTATGGTGCCAAATCGCACTGTATCGCAAGTGAGCAGCCCGGACTTTAGAATGATACGCGTTGTCTTTCCGTCCTGAAGCGGAACACCTACTTCCTAAGGCCAGAACGATAATAGCGCTTCGGCCATTAATGAATTTTACGCCCACGTAGGCGTTCATTCTAAGGCTGTTGCAGTGAAAGATGAAATGAACAAAGTCAGAAATAGTCGTAAGAGACCACGGCGGCTCTTTCGGTAATGTACCGGTTTGTTGCTAAGGACCCTTCGATTGACGCTAAAGTGTTGACATTGAAACTTTGCCAGTGTGATTACAGTAACGACGACGAGCATATTTAACAATACTTATGGCATTCCAAAAGAGCCGATTTAGGTGGGCAAGACATTGACAGTTGCTTAACATTTTATGCGACGGGGTCCACGCTACTAGGTTGTTGCCACTTCGCGACAAGCCAACTGCGTCGAGGTGATAAGATGATTGGTTCCGCTCCCACGCAAGTTCTGGCAGGGAAGAGCGGATGATCATGTTCGCGGAAATTTGACATGCTCTACTGATCATCAGCCGCTACGGTGTATTCCAAGGTAGCGGTGGTAGCCATTAACTCCGAAAGCGAATTCCCTCGAACCGCCACCACGTGCTCTAGTAATTCTACTGCCTTCGCTACCTGCCCGTTGGCCAGGTATGTACCTGCGAGCTGGTGCTGTGATGCCAGTCGATCCGGGTGGTCCTCTGAAAGCGATTTTGCCTCAATTGCCACCCTCTCCATCAATGACCACTGACTGCACATTTTGCGTCATTCTGGCCAACAGCTCAAAGGTCGTCATATTTCGATACATCATCGGGGTAGTATTATTACTAAACAGTAGCGGGCGACATTAAGATCTCACTTATGGGGACAGTTCTAAAGATACGTATTGTTACTTATCTGGATGCTAGCAGTTCCACGCGTAGATAGCCAACACGATGGCCGAAGCTACTTTCTGGTGCAGTCGTCTCCGAATTCCTCACCTCCACGTTAGCATCAACCCCTCCTTCTCGTCTCGTTTGGAGAAGGCGACTCCCTGGCTTCTCCTGGGTTCGGTGGCTGCTTCTTTTTGCTCGGAATCAACAGGCTGTCCTTGAATGTATCAGGCGCTGAAGATATGACTGCTGCCCCACCGCGGCTAGACCCTATATCGCCACCTACAGCTCCAAAACGGCTGCTATATCGGTTCTCAGATAGTTGCTTAAGGGTATCATCGGCCATAGAGCCGATCAACTGCGCCGAATTACCCTTGGATGTGGCTTTTCTGACGTCAAACAAATCCGCTAATGTCGTTACTACAACTTGGTCGCTATCGCCATCGGCGATGACCTCGCCGATGATGTGAATCTTTTGTTGTGAAACCTGACTAGAGGCCATGTTGCACAACTCTAAGCACTGTTTCGACGTGTTGATATCTTCCAATAATTGCGATCGCTCATTAGAGTCTCCGTCCAGAATCATGGATTCCAGACGTTGCCGAAGGCGACCAATAATTTCCACGACTTTATCACGATTCTCTCCGAGCATCTGCCGAGTCATAAGCTGTGCTTCAAAGGTAGCCCGCAAGCTTTGTGCAGCATCCTCCGAAAGCTTTCCATTTTGTTGCAGCAGAGACGATTCCCTACTTGTCAAGGCATCGATATAGGATCTTGCGTCTTCACAAATGCGAAGGCACTGCTCTGTCACTGCCCTCTCATTCTCCAAATCTGTTCCGGTGTCTGACCCGCCGGAACTGTCCGTACTGAAACTCGTCACCTTAGCATCGATCCGTTGCAAGCGAACTTCGAGATTGTACACAGTGTCTTTGATTACTTCCTCGTACTCATCAAGGACCTGCTTGGAAAGCTTGGCTGTACGCCTAGTTCGTAAAAGGTTAGCGAGCCCGGAGATGTATGGAAGGAAGGAATTACATGGTAACGAGACCTAGACCAACAGAGATCGTTGATTTGTATCCCGCGAGAGAGTCAATAAAATCGTTGATGTCACCTCTCATAAACTCCATTTTCGCCCAATCTAGGAAAGTACTCTTCGATTTTCCGCGAAACTCCTTCATTCGATGTTCAAACTGGCTGCACACGTGGCTGCATCGATCGACAGGTCCTTTAAGTAGTGCTAGCAAGGAGGAGTCGATCTGAATCGCTTCTTCTAGGGAGGCCAAGATGTTTACAACATCCGTGACCTCATTGAGGAGGCGGTGCAAAGTCGCATCTCGATTCCGAAAGCGTTTGACCGTCTGGTGAAGTGACTTCGCGGACTGAATGGCAGCTGTAACAACAGCAAGTGCTGACGCGCCGACGCTCAATGGGTCTGCCATTTTCGCGGAAGGATCTCAACTTGAGATTTGGGGTAAATGTGGATGAAAAGGAAGGGAAAGGCTTCGGTGGAATGGCCGAAAAATATAAACCTGCATCGGTTCAACGCCACTCCGATTGGTTGGTTTAGCGCCAGCACATGTAGGGATTCCCCCATGCACTGTGGGCCCCCTTGAAGTCTTTCATTGGCTTAGAGCAGAGGCACCACTAAATAGAAGCGACAACGTTACCTAACATCACCCTGCAGTATGGCCAAAGCGGTGATATGTTATCCCTAACCTTGTGAGTGCTAGTGTCCGTTTGCCGACATCATCACGAGCTTGTTGGAGGGCTTCCTCGGTAGCATGCCTGTCACGTGCCAGGCCGGTTTGCGGCAATGATTGGTTGGTAATATTGCATTAGGGTGCACATTGTGTCACGACCGCGACGCGTGCCTCCACCTGCTGCAAAGACAAACATTTGATATATTAATAGATCTAATCAACATATGCCGGCCCTGGTGCTTTTGGCCTCATACTTTCTTGTCCCTCCCAATGTCTACTCTGAAACTCGTCAAGTGTCTGCTGCAACATGTGGTTTATATCAAAGTGCCAAATTTTGTACGAGCGATCTCGGATTTCCTCGAAACATGTCTCAGCTTTGAGCCAGCGCATGGGGTCCCCCCACTCGGGCTGATGATACAGTTCGCAAACTTGCCTACTGCTGTTCACGAGCCATTGAGTACGTGCGCGGCGTACCGCATCGAACGTCTCGAATGCGGTCTCGAGAGCGTTTCTCATCGTGGATTCTACAAGTTCTCCAGCCGTGACTCTAACCGTCTCTTGGACCTGACCCAGTAGCGTACTGAGACACAAAGCATCTTCGACCTAGTAGGGGCACTATTAGCTATGGACGCACACATATAAAGTAAAGTGTGGCTGTCTGGCTACTCACGCCAGCGCAAGCACCAGCACCATGATGGGGACTGCTTGCATGAGCAGCATCACCAGCTATACACACGAGGCCGGCATTGTACCGCGGTGCTGGAAACTCTGCCATGTCGAAAAGAGCCCACTTGATCAATTTGTGCGGAAGTAGCTCAACGAGCTCCCTGACGGTTCGATTCCATCCGTGCATGGCAGCCTCGACTTCGTCTCGAGTGCCATCCGCCACCAAGGCCGTGTGTTCGGGCCACGGGTTGGGGTCCGATAGAAAGACGGCAACATTGAGCGCGTCATGGCTGGCGACGGGATAGTGCGTTACATGCGCGCCGGGGCCGATATGGTGGTGGAAGTTGTGCGCCTTCCACTCCCCAAGAACATTGACGGCAAGGTTCATGGGCACAAGGCCTCGGTAAGCCACCTTGTGCGTGTATTGTGGATACGAGGCGGGGTGATCTGCACCGAAGAGATGTTGGCGGACGCGTGACTTGATGCCATCACAGCCGATGACTATCTCATGATCAGCTGGGTTACACGCACAAACGATGACACAAGCATCATAATCGCCTTACCAGCGTCAGCCTCGACTTTCGTGCCATCGAGGAAGCTAAGTATCATCTTCCCGTCTTCTTCCTGCTCTATTACTTCTAAGCGTTTGTGGAACTCAATCACCCCGGGGGGGATGTCCTTGGCAAGCTCCATGAGGAACTGGTCTCGTCGACAGCCTTTGAAACCGCTGCCGCCAATCTCAGCTAGCGGCCTCTCGCAGCTAGGATCGTCGGCACGGCGTTGGTTATAGCCATCAACCCAACGTAGGTGATCTTCGGCATTGGTCTCATCCGACACGGACACGGCACCGCAACGCCCCAGGGCGTCGACGATGGCCGGCTCCATGAGCTCCACTAGACACCCATCCCATTGTCAGCTACTATATCGTCGCATTCAACGACTATGGTGGGAAGCTATCATAGGTGACAGCGGGAGTATTCAAAGCAGAATAAGCAATACTGTACGCACTGCAACGGCGCGCGCACGCGGAAAATGCAATGCCTGCACCAAGTTCCCGAAACCCTCCCGCCTGTTCATACAAGCGCACCGAGACTTTCTGCCGCAGTAGTCCGAGGGTGAGTATCGCTCCAACAATGCCGCCCCCAACGATGGCAATCCGTGGCCCACCCGGGTTGGCAATATTGTCGCCCATCTATGCGAAAGGGCTGCGGAATCTTAGGGCATGTTTAGGGAGCGGCATACGGCGGGCTCAATACTAGCGTATATAAATAGGATTGTTTGATGGACAGAAAGAATGGGAGTCCTATAGTTCCCGCATCTCAGCTCCCGGCTTGTTCCCATGCGGTACTTGAGCAGCAATAGTTTTTCTGCACGCCCTATCTGTGCGTAAAATTGGACGACGAATGCAGAAGGCATGTTTACGCATTTTTTCAGGCTGGATAGGTAAGCGAGGGGAATGCCACAGAAGGCCTTGTTGTCGTATCATGTAGGTAAGTTGTTGAGGAATGGTCTACGATTGTTACGGCTAATATATAAGAAAGTTGCCGACAAATTCCCGGACACTCGCACCGAAAAGTACCCGAGAATATACAAACAGGCCAAAGAGGTCGACATGAGTTTCCAGATTTACATTTGCTTTATGATAACTAACGCTATAAGGCAGAGTTTAAAACGAAAGCAAAGGGGAAAGGCACCACCTAGACTGAGGCACACGCCATAATATTGTTTCTTTCTCGAGTGAGACGGCATTTCTTAGCATGTGCACGCTTGCCCAACATGACAGACCAAGAGAATGTCACGCTTCGCAGCTATTCCGAGCCCAGCATACTATTATTTGGGTCGCTTGCCCTGTCCTTTGATGCCTCTGCGCTGAAGCAGGTGCGAAAGAGTGTAGTGGAAAACTTCGAGAACGCCTGGCTAGCTGATGTGGTCAGGACGCTCCCGTATGACTGCGAGACAGCCGCATCGGCTATCTCTACGCTCTGCACGACGGGTGTCCTGGCTCGCAAGCAGCTAGTCGATCTCACCGAGGCTTTCACAACTGGCTGCCCTCTCGACACGGCCTTTCCGCTACCCAACAACCTGCTGATTCCCCTGATAGTCATAGCACAATTAACGCAGTATGCTGCTGTTTTTGGGCAGACAAATGACCTACACAGGGACGGTAGAGAAAGTCTTGGCTTGTGCACGGGTCTCTTGAGCGCCTTTGTTGCATCAAGCGCAAAAAGTGCCGATGAATTCAAGACTTATGGTTCCGCCACTGTACGATTAGGAGTGCTTGTAGGCCTGGCAGTCGATAGCCAGGACGCAGCAGCAACCAGCGGGCGGTCAAAGTCTCTGAGCGCAGCATGGAGCCAGCTTGGTGGACACGAGGCGATGGTGCGGACATTAAAGGAATTCGACGAAGTATTGCCCCCGTAACCCTGAGTTGCGCCGAGAATTCTGTCTAACATGACCACCCACTGTCTAGACATATATTTCCGTCCATTATGATGAGAACCGGGCCACCATCACAACGTCAGCAGCTCGTGTATGCGATCTGACCCAAGCACTCAAAGCCACAGGACTTAGTGCGTCCGCCATTCCTCTGAGTGGGCCTTTCCACTCGACGAGCAACTCGGCTGTTGTTGACCAACTCCTTGCCTTTTGTGATTCGCACGCCGAATTCCAACTTCCCGACGCTGCCGCGCTGGCGATGCCAACTCGGGCCAGTGACAGCAACGGGACTTTACTACAACGGGGCCCACTACACGCACATGCGCTGCGATCCATTCTGCTAGAGCCACCTCGCTGGTACGACACCTTCTCTGCCGCTCTACGGAACAAAGGGGGCAATGTACAAGTCTTGTCATTCGGCTTTGAGCGCAGCGTGCCCCCATCGCTTACATCGATGACGAGCATCATCCATCTCGCCGACTCCGCCAACGCAAGGACCGCGAGGGCTGACCGGACCCCACACCGCATGTGGATGGAAAGCGACATTGCCGTCGGGGGAATGGCTTGTAAAGTTGCCGGTGCCGACAGTCGAGTTCTGGGACTTGCTGGTGGCAGGCAAATCGCAGCATCGCGAGCTTCGCACGTCGTCCCGCTTCTGCTTCGACGACACCCCATTCCGGACGGCTACCGACCCCAATCTAGGGCGGAAGTGGTTCGCCAATCTCATTGACGGCCACGACCAATTCGATCACCGCTTCTTCAAGAAGAGCACGCGCGATAGCGCGACAATGGATCCGCAGCAGCGGCACATACTGCAAATAGCATACCAGGCTGTCGAGCAGAGCGGCTACTTCCGAACCGCCGAGACACAGCGCGATGCTAGAATCGGTTGCTTCATCGGGGTGTGCCTAGGTGATTACGAGAACAACATAGCGTGCCACGCCGCCAACGCTTTCACAGCAACTGGCAATCTCCAGGGCTTCATTGCAGGCAAGGTCTCGCATTTCTTCGGCTGGACAGGGCCGGGTCTTACTATCGATACGGCCTGTAGCTCGTCGCTAGTAGCTGTACATCAAGCGTGCCGCTCCATCATGTCCGGCGAATGCAATATGGCCCTCGCTGGCGGAACTCATATTATGACCTCGGCTGGTTGGTTTCAGAACCTAGCAGCAGGCTCATTCTTAAGTCCCACGGGTCAGTGCAAGCCCTTTGACGCTAGTGCAGACGGTTATTGTCGGGGCGAAGGCATTGGCGCCGTCTTTTGAAAAAGGATGAGCAATGCCGTCGCAGATGGAGATCCAATTCTGGGCGTTATCGCCGCTACGGCTGTCCAACAGAACCAAAACTGCACGCCAATTTTCGTTCCAAACGTTCCTTCACTAGCAGACCTCTTCAGGACCGTGACGACCAAGGCGCGCGTCACGCCGTCCCAGGTTTCTGTTGTTGAGGCTCATGGCACTGGCACTGCCGTTGGTGACCCTGCCGAATACGATAGCATTCGGCAGGTCCTTGGCGGAGCGAACCGCAAGCGTGAGAATCAGCTAATGGTCAGCTCGGTTAAGGGGCTGGTTGGCCATATGGAATGCACCTCAGGAATCATTAGTTTGATTAAAGTCCTGCTTATGCTTAACAAGCGCGTTCTGCCACCGCAAGCCAGCTTCGCTACCATTAATCCAGCCCTCAAGATAAGCTCTGCCGACCACATGTTTATACCTACTCACGTTCAACCGTGGGATTCAGACTTCCGCGTTGCGCTCCTCAATAACTACGGTGCGTCGGGCTCGAATGCATCTATAGTTATCATACAGGCGCCATCCATTCCTATCAGCAAGGCCCAGAACGCGGTTACAAAGATGGTTGAGGTCAAGTACCCTTTCTGGCTCAGTGGACTTGATGATGAGAGCCTTCGCCGCTATGCCAAGGCTTTCCGAACGTTTCTTGCTCGGTCAGTCAGGGATACATCCCTCGCTAATGTCTCTTTCAATCTCGCCTATCAAAGTAATCGTACCTTACATCGGAGCCTAATATTTACCGCCCACTCCGTTTCAGAGCTAGATCAGAACTTGGCGGCGGTTGAAAGAGGTGACGCTAGCATGTGGTCCACCTCACCATCTTCAGCTCCCTCGACGCCAAAACCGACAGTAGTTTTGTGTTTCGGTGGTCAAATTTCCAACTACATTGGCCTTGACCCCCAAGTTTACCATAAAATCGCTATTCTGCGCAAGCACCTCGACCACGTTGATTCTGTCGTCCAATCATCAGGATATACGAGCATCTTTCCGGGTATCTTCCAACAAACCCCAGTTCCTGATATAGTCCAGCTGCAAACTATACTCTTCGCGACTCAATACGCCTGTGCGCGCAGTTGGATGGACTCCGGAGTTCGGCCAGCTGCGCTGGTGGGCCATAGCTTTGGCGAGCTCACCGCGCTCTGTATTTCGCAGGCCATATCACTGGAAGATACTGTAAAAATTATTGCACGTCGGGCCACATTGGTGCGGGATGCTTGGGGACCTGACAAGGGCGCCATGATGGCCATCGAAGCAGACCTGAGGGACGTGGAGCAATTGCTGGCCGACGCCAATAGCAGGCATTTGTACTCGCCTGCTAGCATAGCTTGCTACAACGGACCAAAGAGCTTCACTATCGCGGGTTCGACTGAGGCGATTGATTCTGTGGCAAACCAGCTACAAGCCCCCTCCAGCAACTATCATATCACAAAGACGAAAAGGTTGAACGTGACAAATGCCTTCCACTCTATACTCGTCGAGCCGCTGCTCGATCGCCTAGAGCAGGCTGCACGGGGACTGACCTTTGGCAAGCCTGTCATTCACCTTGAGCGAGCCACGGAAAACGCGCTGAATAAGGAACTGACAGCGAGGTTTGTGGCAGATCACATGCGTAACCCCGTATACTTTCACCATGCTGTGGAACGTCTGGCGCGACAGCACTCTTCCTCGCCTTGCGTTTTTCTCGAGGCGGGCACTAACTCGACAATCACATCCATGATCGCCCGCGCACTTGGCAGTTCAAGCGCCAGGGGAACTTGTGTATTTCAAGGTGTTAATATGGCCAACTGTAACGATGGCTGGACAAGCTGACGGACACTACCGCCTCTCTCTGGAAAGCCGGTCTGTATGGCATTCAGCACTGGGCTCATCACGGGCTGCAGAGACGTTGCGAAGCGGGCATAACGCCATTACTCCTGCCACCGTACCAGTTCGACCCGGCCGCACGGCACTGGCTGCAGCTAAAGGCGCCGTCAAAGGTAGAGTCAATATCAGCCGCAGACCATGCAGCGAAGCAACCCGAGGGACTCGTGGCTTTGTTTGGGTTCCAGGACGGTGTGACCCAAAAGAAGGCGCGATTTCGTGTCAACACGGCGACCGATGAGTACAAGAGGCTACTGTCAGGGCACCTCACCGTACGGACGGCCCCCATCTGTCCCGCCACCGTGCAGATAGGCCTTGTGATTGATGCCATTGGCAGCATCCGTCCCGATTGTCGGCCAGCGCGCGAACCTCAGCTTCAGAATGTCCAGTACCAGTCGCCCGTCTGCGCAAACTCGGCGCGCACGACGTGGATCGAGGTCACAAATGACGCCCAAGACGTCCAAGACGGCTTCACGTGGCTGTTTGAGGTGTTTAGTACGGAGAACGAGAGTCAGGGGCGAACTATGCACACAACAGGCAAAGTCATGTTCAGAGGAAGCAACTGTCCGTCCTTGAAGAATCAACTGGTGCTCTTCGAACGACTCTTTGGACATGATGGCGCGGTGAATCTGCTGCAGAGCTCTGACGTCGACGAAGCGCTCGGGAATCGGTCCATCTACCGCCTCTTTGCCGATATCGTCGACTACGGCGAGAAGTTTCGCGGGTTGCACCGACTGGTTGGTCGTGGGAATCAATCCGCGGCCCATGTGATTCGCAGGAACTCACACCCCGAGCAAAGTCCCTGGTTTGACGCCTACCTCGCCGATACCTTCTGCCAGCTTGGCGGTCTCTGGATCAATTGTATGACAGATGGCTCCCAGAGCGATGTCTATCTTGCGAATGGCATCTCTCAGTGGATACGGCGGCCTCTGGATAAACGACCTGACGAGTTTCACGTCTTAGCGGTGCACCATCGCCCGTCCGATCGACTGTCGCTGACCGATGTCTTCGTCTTTGATGTCGCCAATGGAGACCTGGTCGAGGTTATCCTCGGCATTGCATACGTCAAAGTTCCAAGGCCATCCATGGAGAAGTTGCTTACGCGACTGTCAGAGCCTGAGTGGCTGGCTAAGGCTTCGTCAGCCGTGCTGGATAGAGTGAACCCTTCCTTGGCCGAGCTGCAAATGCCGCAAGCCCAACCGGCACAATTTGAACCCGACTCGGAGTCCAAGTCGCCAAAGTCCAACAAGCTAGAGCTTCGAGACGATCTGGTGCTGAGGGTAACGGCCGTGCTTGCGGACCTTTCGGGCTTAGGAGTCTCTGAAATTAGACACGATAGCGAGCTGGCAGACCTGGGCATTGACTCTCTAGCCGGTATGCAGATGGTGCACGAAATCGAGAAAGTTTTCCACGTAAAACTCCCGGAGAACGAGATTTTCAATGTCGTCAACGTACCGGACCTGATGACATGCGTGGCGGGTGCCATGGGCGTAGACATGGATGTAAACACAGCGGCTCAGCCTGAGGATGCAAATGAAGACAGTGATGGTTATGGGAAGAGCAGCGTGACCTCTTTGGACGGTGTTGTGGCCACAACCAACCAGACAACACCAGGGCCTGGGTCAGATACAGACAAGGAGGAACATGAGCTCGATCTCCCCTTCGCGATTGTCACTAAGGCGTTCCACGAAACGAAGATGTTGTCAGACACCCGTGTGGCCGACCTGGGGCAAGCGCACTACGTGGCCGAGTCGCTGCCACTGCAAAACGAGCTGACCGTGGCACTGACACTCGAGGCCTTCGAAACACTCGGCGCCGGGATTCGCAATGCTGGGCCGGACGAGCGACTGTCACGAATATCACATGGCAAGGAGCAGGCTCACTTGGTGACCTACTTGTACAAGATGCTAGAGACGGAGACGCAGACGGTAAAATTGGATGGTGACGCTATTACCTGGACAACCGTGCCTCTTCCACAGCGTCACAGCAAGGACTTGTACCAGGAAATGCGGACGCGCTTCCCCGACCAGCATTCGGCCGACAACCTAACGTATTATGCAGGGAAAAGCCTCGCGAATGTACTTTCAGGCGAGACAGATGGTGTGAAGCTGTTGTTTGGTAATGCCGAGGGTCGCGACCTCGTCAGTGCGTTTTACGCCCAGTGGCCGCTCAACCGGGTCCTGTACGCACAGATGGAGGACTTCTTGACGCGGCTTACAGCTGAGCTGCCATATCGAATCAGCGAAAAAGGACCGTTACGTATCCTGGAAATGGGGGCTGGCACTGGCGGCACAACACGGCGGCTCGTGCCGTTGCTGGCACAGCTGCAGGTGCCGGTAGAGTACACATTTACCGACCTGGCGCCGTCCTTTGTGGCGACGGCGCGCAAGACATGGGGCAAGCAATTCCCTTGGGTCAAGTTTCGAACCCACGATATCGAGAAAACGCCCGACCCCAGCTTGGTCGGCACACAGCACCTTGTCATTGCGAGCAATGCGGTCCACGCGACACATTCTTTGCTCGAGAGTACGAGAAACATACGCAAGGTCCTACGCCCTGACGGCTTTCTCCTTATGCTAGAGATGACGCGCACGCCGTACTGGGTTGACCTCATCTTCGGTCTTTTCGAGGGTTGGTGGCTGTTTGATGACGGGCGCCGGCATGCGTTGACACACGAGTCGAGGTGGGAGACGGATCTGAAGGCTGCTGGCTACAGCTACGTGGACTGGACGGATGGCCAAAGGCCGGAAAGCGACATTGAGAAGTTGATACTGGCCGCTGCCTGTTCAACCAGCCGGTAAGTAGTACACCTCGAGTGGGCTTGTATGAAGTGCGGCTTTCCCGGTGCCTACCGACAAATACTTGCGTATCTACAGTGTGGGTGGGTGTATACATCGAGTTCAGCAATGTAAATCATTTATTAATCAGAGCCATTTCCCCACTCCTCGTCCTGTTCGCTCAGATCTGGATTCTAACTGCATTTCATATTGGCCGCCAGTTACGGACGATTGCTACGAGACGATGTAGCGCCCAGGAAACACGCTTCTGCCAGCTGCGCGGCACGCGAAAAGATTGTCGCCAAATATGTCCATGACCTGACAAAGGGATTCACAGAAACCTTTGATGAGCTGCCTCAGCCCCCGCGGGCTAGCATCCCGCAGCCTGATCCCGGGGCTAAATGTGTCCTAATAACAGGCGCCACCGGTGGTTTGGGAGCGCACCTGGTCTTCGAAGCTGCGCTTCGGACAGACGTGCGACGGGTGGTGTGCCTAAACCGTCCAAGCAAGCAAAACCCGCTTGAAAGACAAACACAAGCCTTGCGCAAGAAAGGCATCGAGCTTCCACCGAATTTAATGGCTAAACTCGTTGTGTTGGAAACAAATTTATCGCATCCTACTCACCTCGGCCTATCCGTCGACGTCTACAGTTCGCTCCTTGACAGCGTCACCCACATCGTGCACAATGCTTGGCTCATGCACTCCAAGTGGCCCGTCCAGCGCTTTGAGCCGCAGCTGTGCATTATGGCACATATGCTGGGCCTGGCGCGCGACATCTCGGCCCGGCGTTGTCCGGTATCGTTTGAGTTCGTCTCTTCCATTGCCACTATTGGCCACCATCCGTTGTGACCGGGCAAGTCAATTGTGCTCGAGGAGCGTGTATCCATCGAGAGCGTGCTGCCAACCGGATATGGAGATGCGAAGTACATCTGCGAGCGCATGCTTGACGCCACCCTCCACCAGTATCCCGACAGATTCCGCGCGACCGCTGTGCGTCTGGGCCAGATTGCCGGCAGCCGCATTAACGGCCACTGGAACCCTATGGAGCACGTGCCCTTCTTGGTCAAGTCGTCGCAGACGCTGGGTATCCTTCCAGGCCTCCAAGGCACTATGGGCTGGACGCCGGCTGACGACGTCGCGCGCACCTTGGTTGACATCCTGACCCAACCTGACGACGTGGAGCTGTATCCCATCTACCACGTCGAAAATCCTGTTCGCCAATCCTGGAGTGACACTATCGCCTTACTGGCTGACGCACTGGAGCGACGGGCATCATTCCTTTCAACCAATGGCTAAAGCGCGTCAAGGATTGGCCGCGAAGCGAAGACAACACTCTGGAGGGAGCCCACCCTGCGTACTTACTGGTAGAATTTCTAAGCGATAACTTTGCCCGAATGAGCTGCGGCGGTCTTTTGATGGGAACAGCCAAGGCGAGGGAACACTCGCCTACCTTGGCCAGATTAGGTCCTGCGAGCGAGAGCTTGACTCGCTTGTTTATTGACAGCTGGAAGGACATGGGCTTCTTAATGTAGATTGCCATTGCAACAGCATTCACTTATTATTCGATTCCTTTGCCCTTGTCCACCTAATGAAAATGAAGGTGAAATGATGGTAAGTGTCCATCTGGAATTTTGATACCGAGTCGCCGGGTTGAGCGGCTGTCATGATGTAGGACACGTGAAGCAAGCAGGTGCAATGCTGTAGCTTTCCTGGATTTCCGCCGACATCACTTTAGTGACACCAACTGCTGGGCTCGGTCTCTAGTGGGTGATGAACAACGGTGGGACAGTAAGGGTTTTTTTTTTTTTTTTTTTTTTTTTTTTTTTTTTTTTTTTTTTT